>JAMFTG010001295.1:0-15924 GCA_023974075.1 Chaenocephalus aceratus
ATGCGTTACTAGCAAATGAAGGACTCAGAAGTGGGAGTTTACAAGCAGCCCCTGAACGCAGCACCACTCTGATTCAGTTAGCACGCAGCCATTCACAGTTTCAGATCCTCCGGTGACAGAGTGATAGCCGGTGCGTGCCTTCATCGCCCTTTAGACACATCTGAAGCTTTGGGTCAAATCGTTGGATTTCAGCAGCGACTTTGAATCACGGTTGTGTGTGTGAAACGATGCTGATGAACTTGGAAAGTAATGTGCGAGGATGCTGAAGCTGCCGGGAAGCCCGCTTTGTTCGGAGCAGCGCAGGACTTCTGCGCCGCGGTCCTCCCGCAGATCATCCCCTGCTGCTTTGTCTTCAGCCGGCCCTCTCTCATCGAGCGGTACGTACACGGCGCACAGCACCGGGCAGTAGCACCGTCATTGTGGGACATGTACAGCCAGTACCCGGCGTTTCTCTCTTTGTGTGATTTACTGTCATTATAATAGTGACCTAGAAAGAAAATCATTGTCTTACCCTTGATGGGACACTCTGGTACTCATTACAGAGTCATATGCTTTTTAATGGCAGTCTTTTATGTTCCATGTAAGGAGAAATTGCCATAAACATTTTCTATTCCAAAGGATGGACCTCATATTAGTGTCTTAAGGGGGATGTTCGAATCCTTTCCCTGTTAATATCCAATGTTCAGCCTCCTCCTTGTAATGGATTTCATCCCAGACTGCTGAGAGCAGCTCTTCTGCCCTTGTGTTGGTGTCAGCAGCAGCCCCTAAATAATAGATGGGACCCTCACCCCTCGGGGCTCTTACCTCGTGCTTTTAATAGACTGCGAGGCAGCATCCATCTTTATCTTAATTATTGTGACTTCGATGTGTTTGTTAACTTGACTTGTATTTAACACCGCACACTTGCGAGCACCATTTGAACGTATTCAGGAACAGAAAAAGGAAATAGTGAAATCAGTGGGGTGGTGCCCCTTGCCTGGTAACAGGACATTGGACAAGTGAAATATTAGCCCCCATCTAGTTCTTAGTGGCTGTGTGAAATCTCGGCTGCTGGAGATTTGCATCGCCATGTGAAAGATGAGTGCTGCTGCCCTGAGTGAAATGCTGCCTCCTTTGTTCCCCGGGCCTGCTCTGGACACTGGCTGCCTGCCTGTTTGGCGGCAACACACACTTGTTTTTAATACCGCATTTCTGCTAAGCATTCAAATCCCATTTGAGATTAAACACAGCATACTAATCAGTCATCTCCTAGCCAGATCACTTAACTGTGGCTGTTTGCAAAAGGATACTTAATTGTTTGTCATTAATGTTGTATAATTGATATTCTCTCAGTAAGGTCTACTGATGTATACCTCCCTATGAACCCTTGATTATTTCCAATGACATTGTCAGTCTGCAGCTGTGAAGCTGTCATGTTATAAAAAACATCATCTTATTTTACTCTTTGATTTCTGAAAATGTTAACCTTGAGGTATATTGAAAGATGAATGTAAGTGTGGGAGAGGAAATCCCCCTGGAGGGAACAGGGATGTTAGCCTGTGCAGACCATTTACATGCAGAAACCTATAGAACACACTACACGCAGAGGACACCTTCAGTCAGGTGCAGGTGCTGCGCTGAGTGTATCCAGGCGTGTGGGGCTGAAGGTAATGTGCAGTCATCATAATGTGCATGTGATCATTCACTGTACGTCCACTGGTCCTGCTACTCCTTGGTCTGCTCTGTCTGGGTCTACACATCCAGTCAGCCCCCCCCATCAGTCCTCTGTTCTGCACATTCAGATGTCCCCTAGTGGCCCACAGACTGCTCAGCGTATTAAATGGGCGAGGGGCATAGAAACAAAACATACCTTCATATTCAGTTATCAATGCCCTGCTTTCAGAACCGAGACACGCTCGATTGATCCTTTGTTTCAATGATGAAAAACCTCTAGGCCTCATCTGTCTCGGTGAAGTCAGGGCTTTGTGACAAGTGCTTTATTTTTAAAGAAATCTGCTTTTGTACGTCACTAACTCCATTACAAAAATAAACCTCTCTCTTTCTGTCCTTCCAGCACTCCTTGCCCCATGTCCCATCTCTCTGTTCCCCAGCCTGCAGGACATGGTCATCCTCATGTGTCATAGCTCTCCTCTCAGAAGAGCTTCTCTCTCTCCATCACTGAGGCCTGGATGTGTCTCGGGCCGAAACACTCAATCTATTGGGCAGACAGCTACACTGTCACCGTGAAAGTTCAATTCATGCATTTAGTAATACAATTCCATGTATGTCATGTGTCATAATAAAGCAGGAACATACTTACATTAGAAATGGTTTTGTATCGTCCTTCACCTTCCTCTTAGATCAATGATCTAGCCAAATGGTTGGTATCTTCTTTCTAAAGCCCACTGTTGAGGTGTTGCTAATGAGGGTTCCACTACTAACACGAGCACTGTGGATACATATACAGTAATACAGCTGTGATGTCCATCTAAATACTGAACTACACACTGATACACCTCAGGTGTGACCAACTGCTGATGTGGTTGATATGTTCTGGTGCCATTCACCACTCCATTCACCAACCGATGCTTTAACAGCAATACTTGTGCAAAGACACACACAACACACACTAGCAATTATCTTGAGTCGTCATATATTTAGTTTACTTTTGAATGTGTATATTTTCACTTGTCCATTTGGACCTGTCGAAGTCAATAGCATTACACACTGACTGTTAACCTTTGCATTTCAAAAATGGAAAAGGACATATTGTCATTTTTTGACTTTGACTGGTCATTGATCCTGAGCATGCTGCTAAGTGTTTGTTTAAGTCCTGTCTGGAATGGACACTTACTAAGAGCTCTCTCAGGCTGCTTATCTAAACTACAGTGAACCACTTGCTTTGAGGCGAGGCAGAGTGATTATGAAACCTCAGTGAAGCAGCCGCCTGTGGAGGCATTAAACACAGGAGGACATGTCTGTGTGTTGTCCTGGACCCTAATGAGGTGCGCATACTCAGGACTGTTTCACACACACACTCTAATGGATGTTGGGGTGGTGTGTGTAGCTGCAGGCGGAGGTCAGTGGTTTCGTGTGGTCCTTGTTTCTGCAGCACTTTGCTCCTGCGAGGTCTTAATGCAGACTTTTTACTGCGGTCCACAGCTCACCAGTCTAAAGACAAACCTTTCCCCCGAGCCACCACAACGGTGTGAGTGTGAGGCTGACTGCACTTCATTGTGCCATCCTGTATTGCATAATGATGATAACTCGTTGGATCCTTGAATGAGTGTGTCTACAGGGGTCAAGTCCGTGCATAGAGTTTACTCAGGTGCTGTTTACACGGGAACGAAACGGTTTGTATCCGCTCCTTTTCTCTTTCGTATAGTCCGTTCGTTCACACGAGGCCGTAACGGAACCGCGGAAACGGACCCCTAAAACGATAACGGGTCCCCAGGTGGATAGATCTGCGGACGGAACGCTCTGTGTGTACGCCCTATACGATCATTTCCTGATAACGATGAAGCCTTAGCCCCGCCTCTCCCCACCTCTGCTGCTCACTGCTGTAGCACGGGTAGCTACTGACCATGCTACAGATGTTAGTACAAAATCTACAGCTCCTTGACCACAACCATCAGCAACAAGTGGACATAGAGAACTACATGAACTACATGTTGCTAAATCCACCGCGGAGAATAAACAGAAGGGCAACCAGGCAACCATGGCAACCATGCTCGGGGATCTTCTTCGCTGCTTTTGGTGTATTTTGTGGCAGAAGTACAGTTACAGGCCCGGTGTAGGTACCAGATGTGTTCGGGGTACCAGATGCGTTCGGGTGTATTTCCGTCGCATCCGTCATCAGTCATATTTTACGGCAACTCAAGAGGGCCATGATGGTCAAATTCCGAACATTTAAACATAGCCGACACTTCATTATTTACTTTGTCCGTTATTATATGTTGAAGATTATACTTTTCTCCGTCATGTTGTTTCCATAGCAACAACTTCAAACAGGCATAGCCTACACTTCATTCTTTTTTTTGTTCGTTATTATATGTAGAAGATATAAATTTGTTCTCCGTCATGTTGTTTCCATAGCAACAACTTCAAACAACAACAACTAACCGCTAGCCGCAAAGCTAGCATCACAGCCACTGCTCCGTTTTTAGAGACTTTGCACACGTTTTTCACAAACATTTTCACACGCTAGGAGTACTTCCATTCGCTTCGTCTTGATCTGTAGATGTGATTTGATGTGTCGTGTGTCCCCCAACTCCTCTCCAAAGTTCAGATATTTAATAAAATACTCAGGGGAGTTTCCTGAATTTTCATGCCCAAAGCCAAGCACTAGGCCCTGGGTAAATTAAGAGGCTGATCTCGGGCACTTTTGTCCACTTTCCCTGGTGGTAGAAACTCAAGCCAGACATCCCTGGAATCGTCTCAGAGAGTAGATGATCAGTGGGGCCTTGTTTTTACTGAATGATTTGTTTTTTTATGGGGAATTCAAATATGAGCTTATTTTTAAGGATTTTCGGAGACTTTGCACACGTTTTCACAAACATTTTCACGCTAGGAGTATGGGAGTACTTCCATTCGCTTTGTCTTGATCTGTAGATGTGATTTGATGTGTCGTGTGTCTCCCAAATCCTCTCCAAAGTTCAGATACTATATAAAAATACTAAAAGGTAAATAAAACATGAAACATAATGACAAAATAACAACCTGAAAGATATGTATTCTATCTACACATTTCGTAATTCTCTAATCTAGTGGCCTTATAAAAGTGTTGGCTAAAGTAACGCAGAATATATATATTTTTTAATTGTAAATAATTAGAAACATTATTTATGTGCACGAGTACATGGGACCCCACCATAGCACCCCACACATAACAAGCTGTCCCGAGTTCCTCCGGCTGCAGTTCCGCAGACGGCCGGTGTGTGGCAGCAGAGCTGGGAGCAGAGGGAGGTGAGTAGACGGATATGACGGATGTAGGATGCGACGGAAATACACCCGAACATATCTGGTACCCCGAACACATCTGGTACTGACACCGGCACGGTACCACAGCGTCTCCAGCAGGTCGAGCGGTCTCGTGTGAAGGGACACGTTTATTGAGCCGTATCCATGTGAACGGAAGACTTTTTTGATATCGAATTCGCTTGCGTTTCGTTTGCGTTCCCATATAAATGGGGCCTCAGTGTTGCATGAAGTACTGCATCAGTGTCTGATGATTTGTTGTGTCATTCCACTTGGACTTGATGTTTGGACCGTATCAAACTTTTATGGCAGGTCGGAATCATGTTTTGAAAGTTTTGAAACTAATGCCTTCTCCCCCCCCCACCCCCATCTTTATCAGCAGCAGCGGTATATGTATTTTCAACATTCGACTGCATTAGGGTTGGGCAATATGACAGTAGGCCTACATCCCATGCAACTGTGGAAATGTTTCCACCAGAGAATCTATGCATCAGTTTCTACAGCGGGCTCTTCCTTCTCCAATGACCTGGTCATGGCTGCATCCCAGGGTCCCCTTATCTGAGCAGACAGGAGGAGGAGAGTGACGTGGTCTCATCCAGATAAGGAAGAGCTCTTGGTATATGATGATCAGCTATGTGTTCACTATTTAGTTTTGTTTCTTTTTGAAAGGAAGCAGATCCTGCAGGAAAAGTCAAGACTTGTTTTCCTTTTTCCTTTCTTTTTAAAAATAATACCTCAGATAGGTAATGATTTCCCCTAGTGTTTTGTTACCTTAATTGATGCCTCATATGATGAAAATGAAATAAGACAAATAATGAAGTGCAATACAATAAGATATGGTTATTTTGAACCATTTCTTATTATTATAAGATTTTGGTTGCAGGAAGAACAAGTCGACAAAAAACATTAAATTGAGAGGCTTATTAAGTTTGCAAAAAGAATGATAGTGTCCAAACCATTTAGAACAGAAACGATTTGGATTCGGCAATGTAGTCTGTATTTTATAATAGTTTCGAAAAAGTCATAAATACAGTTTATTGGTGCTCATGTTCGTCTGGGTCATCTTACAAAAACTCAAAGTCAGATAAAAGGACATTCTTGCTTCATGAAATCTCTTTGATTCCAATTTTAAACCAAATATTCTCCATATCATCATAAAGTGCTCATAACTGTGCTCTCCCCTCCCCTCAGTGAGCGGCAGTGTGGTTTGTCAGTGTTGGACTGCGACCACCAGCAGCAGGTCGGCACCATGAGCCTCTACCGGGCCGGGGCCAGCGGCTGGGCCGTCGGGGGGGCTGAGGGTGGGGCGAGAGAAAGAGGAGGGGCAGATCATCACAGAGAGCAGCAGCGGCGGTCCAGTGACCGCTCACGGGACTCCTCCCACGAGAGAGGAGAGAGCCAGCTGACGCCCTGCATCAGGAACCTCACCTCCCCCACTCGGCAGCACGGTGAGGAGGAAGAAGGAGGATCCTTATCTTGTAGTGGAGTTGCCAGTAGCGGAAATGTTTAGAACTCCAAAGCTTTATGTTAGAAATGTATAGTAGGGTGCCCAGCACATAGAAACTGCTGGATGCTAACCTGCATGGGCAAATTGCACAATGAGCATAAGCTATGGTAATTAGCATGTATTAGCGTTATAGCCTATGGAAACAATAGTTACAAAAGGGTTGGCCAATTTGGAGAGTTTTTGAGTTTTGTTGGTGGTTATTGAGGATACTGAATCAATGTCACATTTGTACTCCTGATGGGCTGATCTTAACTACCAATAAGATAAGATGGACTGTTTCTCTGCATTTGACCCATCCTAGTGTTAGGAGCAGTGTGCTGCCATTTTGAACGGCGCCCGGGGAGCAGTGTAGGGACTATTGCATATAGAGAGCACAAGATGAAAATGATTACCTCTCTTGCTGACAATTTATTTGTAAAGGTTCAAGGTTCTTTATTTGTAATACGAACATAACTACAGAGTAGTTATGTCGATGAAAATCTTAGGTCACAGGCTTCTCCAACAAAGATGAGTAATCTGTCCTATCCTATTAAGTCAGATTCCCATAACACTTCCAAATCGACCCAAAATGTTCAAAGAAAATCAGCCAACAAGATAACAAATATGGTTATTCTGGTTTTAACTGCCATTGATGATCATACCAATGTCAGAAATGCATTCAGCATCCTCAATAACCCCCAGAACCACTCCAACATTTACAAATCTGCAAAGTCATGTAACTATTTTCAAGATAAGCTATAATGGTATTTAATTCTAATTAACGCAACTTATGCTAATTGTGCAAATTGACATGTGTGTGTGTGTACATGTGTTCATGTGTCCTCCTGTTTCCCACAGACCGTGAACGTGGCGACGGCGGCTCGTCCTCCAGATCCTCCAGTCCTCGCCCCCCCAGGAGTTCTGTTCCTTATTCCCACATTGGAGGGGCCCTGATGGGGGGACACATACCTCGGGTCATCAAGGCACTGGGTGCGGGGCCCTGCGATATGATCTACGTGTATGACCTCAGCAGTAAGGAGGGGCATCGCAGTGTCCTGAGGCTGGCAGAGAGAGTCACTCTCATCGTGGATAACACCAGATTTGTGGTGGATCCTGCCATCTTCACCGCTCAACCAAACACCATGCTCGGCAGGTGAGGACAAAAAGAGAGTGCATGCAGGGAAACACAGTCACTTTAATGTCAAAGGATCAGGACATGCATCAAAGGATCAGGACATGCATCAAAGGATCAGGACATGCATCAAAGGATCAGGACATGCATCAAAGGATCAGGACAAGGATCAGGATCAGGACATGCATCAAAGGATCAGGACATGCATCAAAGGATCAGGACATGCATCAAAGGATCAGGACATGCATCAAAGGATCTGCTGCATACAGGGATACACAGTCTCTATTGAGTCAAACAGCACATTTTAGTTAGTTTTCAAGTTCCATTCCCACCTCCTAAAAACTGTACCTGTAGTGGTGCTGAAGCCACAGGCCCATCCTCCTCTGTTCTCCTGTCATGTCCAAAGCATAACAGTTGCCCTTATGGACGTCACCTGATTGCTCACACCAGTTCTCTCACCAATGACCAAGTGTTATCTTGTGTACAGTGTGTGTCACAGCATGGGGTCGTGACACACGTTAATAAAACAATACATTGTGTTTATGAGGGCTAAGCAGGAAGCAGTTGTGATTCGTACATGCATTCAGATAGAAAGAAGTTGATGCAACAACTTCAATGTCTTGGAATTCTTTCATTCTGCGATGAGAGGGTAAAAGTCCAGCAACATAAACTATCACTGCTCGACTCAGCTGTTCTTTGACTTCTTTGAAGTTGATGGAATCCTGATTTATGTATTACTTGTTTGTTTTCAGGATGTTTGGTTCTGGGCGGGACAACAACTTCACAAGACCCAATGAGAAAGGAGAGTTTGAGGTGGCCGATGGCATCAGCTCCACCGTCTTCAGAGCCGTCTTGGTGAGTTCTTGAGACACTGGCATTCTTTGTCTGTGCTTTTCTGTGCACAGTATACTTTTCTGTTTACATTGTAACTCCTTGTCTTCACACGTTATCTCAGTAAAAGTACAACAACCTATCTCCTTCTCTGTTCCTTCTCTTCCACTCCATTTCATTGGTCTCTCTTTACTGCTTGTCATGACGATATAATGATGAATGAGGGATGTTCAGCTCAGTGTTTTATGGAAGTTCTGTTGCCGTTTGAGTCTTTCGTTCAGCTGTGTAAAGAAAACTGTACCAGCGTTGTTGCTTCTTCTGTTAATCACCAACTGCAGTACAATCTCAAATATTTCAAATGGTCCGTACTAGGGTGTAACGGTATCCGTATTCGTCCCGTACCGTCACGGTTCGGACGTCACGGTTCGGACGTCACGGTTCGGACGTCACGGTTCGGCACATGCAGTCACACGGCGAATACGCCTTTTTTTTACGAGTGGGAAAAAAGTCTGTCATTCAGGGCAGTATCCACTACACTATATATAATCCAGGGGGCGGTATTGTGCCAGCCGCCCTTAAACAACAAATGAAGAACAAGAAGAAACACAACAACAAACGAACTAAATACAAGAAGATGTAAAGTTAGAATGGTGAGTTCAGATAACACACAGGAGCTAGAACCCACCTGCTTCTTTTAAATCAGCTGTGTGGGAACATTCCGGGTTCCCTGTGGACTACAATAACGATGAGGTGTGCGAGTGGTGGATCGGAAGAGGACGGTGTGTCGGCGTTGTTCTATAGCGGTGCGGTATGCTAATAGGAAACACACGCCAAACATGCTAAATCAGTATCAGAAGGCATCACCCAGATTTGCCAATCACCGGAGCCCGGCAAAAGACAACAGCTGTTCAACAGCTGATCCCCGCTGCTTTTAAGAAGCCAATAGACATGAGAGCCGAGAGACCAAAAATAAATAACGGAAGCTTTTGGCATATGTTTTTCAACGACTTTGCGCTCTGGAAACACTTTCTTATTATTTATGATGTAATATTTTCAAGACATTCTTTTTAGTTTTACAGCTTGATGAAACCTTTTAGTTTGACATCAGCCATTATAGATAATATGGCCACCTGAGTGTACGGTTTGTTTTTAACTGTTTAATACAGTTAATTATTCAAAATGTCAGAGTTCCTTATTTTGAGACTGAAACTTGCACTACTGTTCAAACATAAATAACAACAAACCTGGAATTATGCATTTGGGACTTTTTTTTGCTTTTTCTTGTTGTACCGAACCGTACGACCGTGACACCCAAACCGAGGTACGAACCGAACCGTGACTTCTGTGAACCGTTACACCCCTAGTCCGTACATAATTCCCAACACCTTTGTCATTAAAATTGTCGGTGAGATTAGATCCCACTTCTTTTAATAATTGTTGTATTAGTGTAAAGCAGTTTTATTTTGTCTCTTTGGAAAATAGTTGTTAATCACCTTTATATGTTCCTAACTTGTCATCAAACCACCTGCATCTAAAACATGTGTGTATATGTTGACAACGTGTGAGAGAGATTTAGATCCAGTGCTTGGATGATAATCAGCCTTCAGTGAGTGGTGTTGTGTTGAGTAGTTATCTCCGTTAGGGGGTCATGTGATCGTCTCATGCTGTTACCTGTCTGTCTACAGATACACTTCCATTCTAATATGTCAAGTGTGCAGTTACCACTGCATGCTCAAGGACCTCTGGTGGTTGTTTGAAAACAACAGCATTTTAAAATCCATCAGTGAAGCAACCTGATAGAGAGCAGAAAACACCTCCCTCATTTCAAACCTTTTTGAACTCAACCTGGTCACCACTTCAGAGGTGGGACCAAGTCATTGTTTTGCAAGTCCGAGTCAAGTCTCAAGTCTTTGCACTCAAGTCTGAGTCAAGTCTCAAGTCTTTGCACTCAAGTCTGAGTCAAGTCTCAAGTCTTTGCACTCAAGTCCAAGTCAAGTCTCAAGTCAGGATGGGCAGGTTCAAGTCCAAGTCCTAAACTTTGACAAAACGAGTCTTAAACAAGTCATTATGTGCTTTTTCACCAAATGTAATGCCATCGATCAACAGAATAATACTTAATAATCAAACTGCTCTTTATTAGTCACATTAATAATTTAATAATCCATTTTCTCTCTGCTGGTAAAGTAGCCTAACGTGTTGTTTTCTATTTGAAGAGGGATCAGTAAGGTGAGGCTACCGTGACGGTTTGATTCAGAAGGAACTTTAATGTATAAGATCCCTGATGTTGAGGTGACAGAATGTTTATCACTGTGTACAACATGTTGTGAGGGACCCACAATCTATCTTTATGCCAGGGATAATGTGCAGCGAGGCGGTCTCTATGGGGAAGAGAACACCTGCATCTAGATCCCTCTGCAGGTGGTACTTTAACTATATTTTGATGCTAATACTTTTGTACTTTTACTTGTAACATTTTGAATGCAGGACTTTTTATTATAACCGAGTATTCCTACACTCTGATACTTTTACTCAAGTACAAGATCTGAACTTCTCCCACCTCTGACAGTAAATCCAGTATCACTGAAAAGCAGCAGATGCTGCTTCTTTTTTCGGTTTTCGCTCATTTCTTGACTTTTTCTGACGCACTTGCATTTAAATCCGGCTCCCCGTCTCCCTGTCGCTCTGTAGCTGGCCTGTACCACTACACCTGCTGTGCCCCCCACCCTTCTTTCACATAATGGTATGATCCTAGTGTGTCCTCGCATATGATTGGCCGCATGGTGGCCCAGCTAAATAAAGACCCGCCCCTGCCTGCAAGGATTCTCAGCAAGAGTAGGAGCGGCTGGAGATTCTGCTCTCCCCAACGGGAGTCTGCTCTTCTAGCGGCAGCTCGCGATCGGCGTGTTGGAGACCTCTGATTTAAATGATCAAGTCACCTCAAGTCAGAAGGCTCAAGTCCAAGTCAAGTCCCGAGCCATTGGTGTTCAAGTCCAAGTCGAGTCGCAAGTGTTTTGTGATTTTGTGAGTCTGACTCGAGTCCAAGTCATGTGACTCGAGTCCACACCTCTGCCACTTACTCTAGTGCCCAAGTCCCGAAATGACATATCTCATATGTTCCAGCCAGGAGTTTTCTAGAAAATATAGTATGAGGGCAATACTGTGGCGCGGGAGTGGAGCGACCAAGCAGGGGATGGTGCGTAACAGGGACCCCCCCCCCCTTCCATGGGGCGGAGCTTTTGAAAATGTGATGCTTTTTGGGGCTACCTGAGGGGGACATGTATTGTTTCTCTTTTTATTGTTCTTAAAAGGTGAGACAGCAAGTGTAGATAATAAAACATTCCAAGATATGTTTGCAGTAATTTATTAAGTGATATTCTCCAACAAAGATTCTTCTACACAAATCTTAACACATTTTGGTATGATGGCACACGCAAAAAGCAAGATGTCGCAGCACCCCTGTTAGCTGGTTTGGACCAAACCCTGCTTAACCTGAAACAAATAGGAATGGCAACGATGAAAAAGTCAGCAGTGTCTCACAACAGGATCTGAGGAGACAATCTCACCTGCATCATGTATCAAGTGCTATAAACAAAAAGGAACATTCTTCCTAATCCATCTGCTGATAGAAGCTTGTGGGAACGGATCGAGAGTCGGAGGAAGCTTCTAAACTGACCTTGTAGGGAACATCTTCTCCCGCTTATCCGTGGTCGGGTCGCGGGGGTAGCAGTTCCAGCAGAGAGCCCCAAACTTTCTTTTCCCTGGCGACATCAACCAGCTCTGACTGGGGGATCCCAAGGCGCTCCCAGGCCAGCGAAGAGATATAATCCCTCCACCTGGTCCTAGGTCTGCCCCTCGGTCTCTTCTCAGCTGGACGTGCCTGGAACACCTCCCTAGGGAGGCGCCCAGGTGGCATCCTAACTAGGTGCCCGAACCACCTCAACTGGCTTCCTTTCGACGCGAAGGAGGAGACAGAACACATTATATATATATATGGCTGTAGTAACAGTATTCCATTACAGATGCCTCTATGATTATGCCTACTTATTGAAGTTCTATTCTCATGACATAAAGATGCACTTTTCCTTCATATGCTCTAAGGCTGTGATATGTGACGAGAGCAGCCAGTTGGTGATCCTGCAGGAAGACACAGTGCAGTAGCATGTGGTGCTAATGGAAGTCTTGAGGGGCTTGTAGAGGTAGTAGATCTTACCTTTCTCCAGTTCTAATGCCCCCTAAAGCCTCATCTCCATCGTCCCAGCATCTAGTGAATCAGAATGAGAATTCCTTTATTTGTCCCGCAACTGGCAAATGTACATTATTACATCAGCAGAGGTATAGTGCAGATAAAGTCAAGAGAATAGACGTATATTTAAATTTTTTAAAAGTATGTACATGTATAAAACATGAATTGCATGAGGGTATATTGCACATGCATTTATAAATATTCCTGTGAGCCTTCTACGTGAGCTTTTGTATCTAAAATGTTTCTGGCACACTTTGTGAGTGCATCTCCATGAATCCATTTTGGAAATGTTCAGGATCATTAATGGCAGTTTTAACCAGAAAGTTGCCATATATGTACTCCTGATGGGCTGTTTCGCCTACCACGAGTAGTGTAGCAACCTTCCGAGACCGAGGAGCGAGGAGGAGAAATGAAAAATAAGAGAAGTGAAACGCAGCCGGGCAGCCGGATTGAAATGCAAGCGTGTCGGAAAAAAGTCAAGAAATGATCGAAAACCCGAAAAAAGAAGCAGCATCTGGCTGCATTTCAATGATATTGGAGAAAGAAAAGCTGAGTGAAGGATTTGTAAAATGAAAATAACCTTCAGAGCAGGGTTTCTTTTGGTAACCACTGGGAGAAGTTCAGATATTGTACTTGAGTAAAAGTACCAGAGTGTAGGAATACTCGGTTACAATAAAAAGTCCTGCATTCAAAATGTTACAAGTAAAAGTACAAAAGTATTAGCATTAAAATATAGTTAAAGTAGGCTACCACCTGCAGAGGGATCTAGATGCAGGTGTTCTTTTCCCCATAGAGACCGCCTCGCTGCACATTATCCCTTGCATAAAGATAGATTGTGGGTTCCTTATACAGTGATGCAAATTAGTCGCTTTTCGGCGCCTCCCGCTTTTTTAACGCTAATTTGGGTGACTTGTGTAATTCGTGGAGAACCGAAGAGTTTTCGTTTTGGGGGGGGGGGGTCCGTCAGTCTGACGTCAGTCCGACTGACGGACAACTTCTAAAAACTTAAAAAAACTTAAAAAAAGAAGAAGAAATCTTGACCGCAAAAATAATTAAACAGGTGAGGGCCTGTTTTTCCTGGCCAAGGACAGGTTCCTTGAACACAACACGAGCGTAACGTGTCTTCACGTGGTATATGTCTCGTCTGAAAGGAGTGTAGACTAGAGTGCTGACAGAGAGCACCGGAACGCAGCTCCAGTTCTTCAAATATTGCAGTACCCATAAGGAGCCGTACACATGCCTCAGTGTTTGCGTGGCTGTGTCTTTAGTTGTAAACACAGTGGCGATCTGTTGTTATTAGCATCTGGTTAGCTAGCTATGCTAACGAATTTAAAGAGCTTTTCTACAACCAGGTGGAAGAGAGCTCTCTCCTGAGAGGCTCACATAACCTCAGCTCAGTGAGGTTAAGGCACACCTTCAGGGGCGGACTGGGACTACAAATCAGCCCGGGAATCTCGACCGGCCCACTTCGGTAGCGCCGGCCCACCGCAGATTTGTATTATCACTGGTCCCATTGTAACCACTGGCCCGGAGCATTCGTCCAAAAAAAAATCGACTAATAATGAAGAAAATGAACACATTTGTTGCAATAGTAATGTATGCACTAACTACATTACTAGCCTACTTGTAGTACAACATTTGAATCATCAGTTCTCATTTTCCTCAATTGTTCATATTTGGTTTATTAAAATAATGATATTGTGGTCATGTTAAAAAATGTCTGCTATTATGAGTATTATTATTTGTATAATGCACGTTCTGCCTTCCTGTCATTAGGAGTTAGACATGTAATGGCTATATGTAAGTGATTTGATTAGAACCTTCATCATCCTAAACTGCTGGGACATTTGCCAATACCTTTATATTGTCTACTCTTCACTTACTTGTCAGCATAGGTCGGCATTTGATGTACAGAGCCGACAGAAGACCTTGTTTATACTGGCATCATATTGAGAGGTGCAGCCAGTGACGCGTCCTGAAACCAGGAAGTAAGCTGCTGGTTCCCTCGACAAAAAGCAACGGGATTTCTCCACAGGGTTTTGGAAAATAGCTGGAAATAAGGTCTGTGGAAAACAAACCTGATAAATGCACGTTTTGTTCAGCCGGATAATCTCCACATGTCTACCCTACTTTTATCATTTTCGAATCATAAATCTAATCGATAGATTATAAAAGGGTTTTAGGACGCGTCACTGCAGCCAACTCCATCGATCAAGCTGGCGGAAACTTTCTCTCCTCTTCTTCTCATACTCCCTGTCACTCTCCTTTAACTCCTCCGGTGACTTTCTTTTATTTGAAGATTGTTTTTTGCCCGGCGCTTGACCGGTTACCGCTGGTATTAAAAACATTTGGCGAATGGTTAGGTGGCACATAGTCTGTAGTGAAGGAGCGCGCTCCCGCTCACGGGAGCCTGCTCGCGCTGCGCTCCGCAGCAAACAGCTGTTTATTTTTCACCCAACACGACAACCGACTCACGGAACGCTATGTGTAGCGTTAATAAACGAAACAATTTAACTAAATTGCTAGTCAAGATACCAATACCACAGAAAACATTTTTTATAAAGCAATATTTTTAGTGGCCCAAGCGGGCAAGTGGAAAATACGTTATTCTGGCCCGGGATGTCTAATAGTGCTTCCGGCCAGCGGGCCATTAATGTCGAGCCTGCCGGTTACCGGCCGGCCCACATAGTCCGACTGGCCCACTTCAGTACCGGCCCACCGGGATACTCCCGATGGCCAGTCCGCCCCGCACCCCTTGATATGATATTATAGTTATTAAATTGACACATTAGAGACTAAATGAAAAAAAGGGTAGTAACAAAAAAGTTGTTAAAAATAAGAAGAATAGAGTTTAAAAGGGTAGTGATTTGTAAAATAATCCAAAAAGAAGAATCTGCTTACAGTTCTTTTTCAAATGGGTGTTGAAAGATGTATCCATAGATCTCCTCATGTTTGCTCTCAAAGTGCACCAGATTGATGCTTTTAACGTCAATATTTAAAAAAAAAAAAAAAAAATCTTCCGGGGGAAGCATGCCCCCGGACCCCCCTAGAGGAGGTTAGGTCCCCCCCACTTAAATCACGTTCACATGGATAGGATACTAAAATACATTTGCACACATCTTGTGTCCATATCTTTCTGTTTAGGTGGTCATGCCACACCGTGCACGTGCATGCATACGTGAGTCATGGTGAGATATCTGGATTAAGAGGTTGCTTTTTCTTTGCACAGCATGAAAGAAAGGCCCAAATGAATGGGCTGTGATTTTAGTTTTTTTA
>JAMFTG010001296.1:0-26696 GCA_023974075.1 Chaenocephalus aceratus
GGCAGTATACGCCGTGAGGTGGTTTGCGGCCTGCCAGTAAACCCAAAGCAGAAGAAGAAGAAGAAGAAGTGACGTCAGCGGCTTCATTTGCCTCATCCTCCCCCAGGGACTTGTTCCGGTGTGAACGCGATCTGAACTTAGTTCATGAGAACTAAAGAGTTCTGATGAACCTTAGTGGGGAAAGTACCGCGGTGTGAACGCGCCTCTTGTCTACTAAAAGTGAAACACTTGGTCCCTCACTGGAAACCTCATGCATTGATGTCTGAGTGGCTGCTTCTGACCTCCCTGCTCCTACCTGTGTGTGAGTGTCGGCTCTCCGGTTGCTCTCTTTGTCTCCAAAGGTTTTCCTGCAGTTCTCCAGCCACTGCAGAGGAAGAGGAACAACACGCAGGGTCACAGGTGGAGGGGGACGTCTGTGCCACACACACACACACACACACACACACACACACACACACACACACACACACACACACACACACACACACACACACACACACACACACACACACACACACACACACACACACACACACACACACACACACACACACACACACACACACACACACACACACACACACACACACACACACACACACACACACACACACACACCTCTCTGCATCGTCTGCACTTTATTTAGATGCTATGTCAACATGAATCTAAATGTTTAAAGTCCAGATCCTGAGTCTCAAATTAATCGTTGTAAACTGAAAGAGAAAGGGAAGCTTCTGGGAATGTAAAAGGTTAATACATTTGATTTATTATGCTTTAATTGAGTTGTAGCAGTTTTCTCTAAAGTAAAGTGAACAGGAAGTGATGATGATGATGATGATGATGATGGGCGGAGTCTCACCTGCTCGGCCGCCTCCCTCTTGGCGTTGTAGGTGTCCAGTGTTCCTGTAACTCCAGCACACTAAACTTCAGAGTCTCCAACAGGCCACAAGAGCCAGCTACAGGACAGGGACCACACACACATTAACACAACACACACCACGGAGCTCCAGGACACACACTCAGCACTACAGAGCTGCAGGAATCAGTCCTCAAACCCAACATGATTCAGCGTTTCCTCACTTCCTGTCCCTGGTCTGGAGGGCAATGGTTAGCGGCGGTGACGTGAAGTCATGTGACCGTGCGTAGTTCCTCTATAGCCCAACATTAGCCTCCTTTAGCTTAGCGGCGGTGATGTGAAGTCATGTGACCGTGCTGTAGTTCCTCTATAGCCCAACATTAGCCTCCTTTAGCTTAGCGGTGGTGATGTGGAGTCATGTGACCGTGCTGTCGTTTGTTAGCTTTTTACTTCAGAAATCATAAAGTGGTATATGTAGTAATATGTAGAGATCATCCTGCTGAACTAAACGTGTAAGTATCATCAACGTTTGAGATTATTTTCTGACATAATCCAAAATGACATGGAGGAATCCCATTGGACCAGGGAGATGCTGCCTTCAGGGACCGACACAGAAACACCACATCCTGCAGCTCTGTATGTGCACAGCATGCAGTGATTTATAAATGATAATGTACATGTTCTGCAGCACATTTCCCATCATGCAGCTCACCGTCTCTGCGTCCAGCAGCACTGTGGGGCACTGCGAGCGAGACGTCATCACCTCCAGAGAACTCAGGAACTGGTTCCCCATCCGCTGAAGGTTCTCCCCCAGGAACCTCACGGAGGAGTGGGTGATGGAGCTGAACTTCTTCTGCATGTTCTGTGAGGAGGGGGTAACAATAATAATTATGAGGCTCACTATTAGGGCTGTGAATCTGTCTGTATCTCTGGATTTAAAAAAGTGATGCTGGATTCAGTTCATAGGGAACATTTCAGGATGTCCTTTAGTCTGCAGTGCACTGACATAAGCGCTTTCACACCGGGGTACTTTCCCCCGTACTTTTCCCGTTTAGTGCCTGGTTCACACCAAAAAGAGAACTTAGAGAGGTGGGACTATCCCATTTCTGATTGGCTGGGCGAATTGCAAACCACGCCCCGTAAAACTCTGAAAAGTTTTGTGAAGCTGCCATTATATTAGCATTAGCCCCGCGCAGCAACGCAGAGAGACTAACTTATGGCAACACGAAAGAAAACATGGAGCGGTGGAGATGAGGAGGTGTCGGCGTTCTGGCGATTTACTCGGAAGGCTTCAGTATACGCCGTGAAGTGGTTTGCGAGAAGAAAGAAGAAGAAGAAGAAGAAGAAGAAGAAGAAGAAGAAGAAGAAGAAGAAGAAGAAGAAGAAGAAGAAGAGAAGAAGAAGAGAAGAAGAAGAAGAAGAGAAGAAAGAAGAGAGAAGAAGAAGAGAAGAAGAAGAAGAAGAAGAAGAAGAAGAGAGAAGAAGAAGAGAAGAAGAAGAAGAAGAAGAAGAAGAAGAAGAAGAAGAAGAAGAAGAAGAAGAAGAAGAAGAAGAAGAAGAAGAAGAAGAAGAAGAAGAGAAGAAGAAGAAGAAGAAGAAGAAGAAGAAGAAGAAAGAAGAAGAAGAAGAAGAAGAAGAAGAAGAAAGAAGAAGAGAAGGAAAGAAGAAGAAGAAGAAGAAGAAGAAAAGAAGAAGAAGAAGAAGAAAAGAAAAGAAGAGAAGAAGAGAAGAGAAAAGAAGAAGAAGAAGAAGAAGAAGAAGCGTGTATATCGTTATGGAGTTTTTATATTTGGATATCAACTAATTGCAAGAACGTAAACACACGAAAGCTAGATAAATTAGTTAAAATATAATAATTCTGTCTATAACATATGTACATTTTTTCCATGAGGATATCTGCCTCTAACAAACTAACCCATTTTAAAAAACGTACGTGTATTTTTCTTGCTATGAAAACAATATAACGTTAAAGAAATAACGATGACTTGGTGCAACTGTCCATCGGCGGCACACCGTGCTTCTCTCGGAGAAAAGCCCACATTATATTACCGTGGGGACTCAGGCGTGTGTACCTGGAAGAGTCTGGAGAACACGTGAAGGTGTACACGGCCGAGGAGCCGTCCGTGTCCGACAGCATCTGGTTGACATGGCAACGCCACGCCTCCTCCTCGCTCTCGTAGGCGACCGGCTGGAAGGCGGCGAGGATGGCAGAGAGAAAGGGCGAAGGGGGCGGGGAGGTCTGGGGGAAGCAGTCTGCGTCACCTTCATCCTGACTGCAACACACACACACACACACACACACACACACACACACACACACACACACACACACACACACACACACACACACACACACACACACACACCACACACAGGAAGATAAGGATAAGAGGTACTTTGTTGATCCCATGTTTGCGTGGCAGCAGCATAAGACGACAAGGCAGTTCATTTGAGAAATAAAAGACTAGAAATGAACAATCCAAAATGTAAACATCTCAAATCAGAAATAAAATAGCATTAAAAAAGTTACAGATTTACAGAAACAAAATATAAAGCAGGATATTATATACACTAAAGGAGAGAGCTGTTATACAGAGTTAGTCGGCACGAATGTTTTCCTGTATCTGTCAGCGGAGTAAGAAGGACGTTACTGAAGGACGGGTTAGGGTACACACACACACACACACCGTTTCCTCCCTGCAGCTCCAATCTGCTGCAGAGCTCCAGCACAATAACAACAGCAGCTAATAGCATTAGCATCACACACCCACACACCCCCCACACACACACTCTCTCTCTCTCTCTCTCTCTCTGATACTCACAGGCCGGTGGGGCCGAACAGCCTGAAGAAGCACACAGAGTAAAGGTATCTGAAGCCGGCGCTGTGCACAGCCTCTGTCCTCATCCCGAATAACACTCTCTCCCCCACACACACACACACACACACTCTCCCCTCGTCTGCAGCTGCTAGCACGCAGCACTGCAGACACACACTCCTGCTCTCGGGAACAACGTCAGTATTTTTGGGTCTCGCTCACCAACTCCTCTCAAACGGAGAAACGAGTTAAAGTCCCGCTGCAGGACAATCTCTCACCACACACACACACACACACACACACACACACACACACACACACACACACACACACACACACACACACACACACACACACACACACACACACACACACACACAACACACACACACACACACACACACACACACACACACACACACACACACACACACACACACACACACACACACACACACACACACACACACACACACACACACACACACACACACACACACACACACACACACACACACACACAATAAAATAAGGAGAGACCTTCAGGACTGTGTGTGTGTGTGTGTGTGTGTGTGTGTGTGTGTGTGTGTGTGTGTGTGTGTGTGTGTGTGTGTTCTGGCTGTACGAGCGTCCTCCAGCCGGGCTTGGCCCACCTTCAGATGTTCGGCTGTGGATCAGAGCCAGCTCCGTCTCAAAGTGCTTTGGATATCAAACCAAAGCACTGGACAGAGAAATAATATATAATCTGCTTTTCACGATCAAGTGCATTTTGGACAGATTTACAAAACTTTATAAACTGTCTGTGTTTTAATGTACAGATTGATATATTGTATTTGATGCTAAATGTCGTCTTCTATGGATACATATACACCTGGACATCAGCAGGAGAGGACTCTTTAAAGTAGAGACACTACATACTGATATACACCTGAACATCAGCAGGAGAGGACTCTTTAAAGTAGAGACACTACATACTGATATACACCTGAACATCAGCAGGAGAGGACTCTTTAAAGTGCTGTTCATACCTGGACATGTCTGAGAAGTCGCCCCCTTCCTCCTCACAGCGATCGTCCAGCTCCTTCAGAGCCAGCGTCACGTCCTCCTCCCACCCAAAGGTGCTGTCGGGGTCCGGGTCTGGATCAGGATCTGGGTCTGGCTGAGTCTCTGGGGGGATCTGCAGCACTATGGGGGGGTCCTCCTCATACAGCGACCCTGGGGGGGTTTCTATGGCCGGCGGGGGAGGGGGGTCAGGGTTAGGGTCCTCCTGAGGGTCCTGGAGGTCACACAGCTCAGAGGCGTCAGAGGGCAGCGGGGGGACGGAGCAGAACCCCGTGTCTGTGCTCACACTGCTGCTGAGTTCCTCTCCTAACGTCATGCTGACTCCGTCCTGCAACCGAGAGCGAGACATGACCTTTAGTTCAGACGGAGAACCTCCACATATTAACAACACTTTAGGATATTTGAAGTAAAAACTAACGTAATGTTGGGCTATAAAGGAACTACAGCACGGTCACATGACTTCACGTCACCACCGCTAAGCTAAAGGAGGCTAATGTTGGGCTATAAAGGAACTACAGCACGGTCACATGACTTCACGTCACCACCGCTAAGCTAAAGGTGGCTAATGTTGGGCTATTAAGGAACTACAGCACGGTCACATGACTTCACGTCACCACCGCTAAGCTAAAGGAGGCTAATGTTGGGCTATAAAGGAACTACAGCACGGTCACATGACTTCACGTCACCACCGCTAAGCTAAAGGTGGCTAATGTTGGGCTATTAAGGAACTACAGCACGGTCACATGACTTCACGTCACCACCGCTAAGCTAAAGGTGGCTAATGTTGGGCTATAAAGGAACTACAGCACGGTCACATGACTTCACGTCACCACCGCTAAGCTAAAGGTGGCTAATGTTGGGCTATTAAGGAACTACAGCACGGTCACATGACTTCACGTCACCACCGCTAAGCTAAAGGTGGCTAATGTTGGGCGTGATGCCGTTTAGTTGTCTCATATAAACACCAGTGGGATATTTACTGAGGTATTTTATGTGGTAAAACAAAGCGTTAAGATCTCTTCAGCTTGTTTTAACCACAGCCCTTATTTCTGGCGTAGATGCAGCCTGATGCTGATTGGTTCTCTTCAACACAGTAGTGACGGGTTATTAATCAGTATGGGGGATGATTGTACATTAAAATGATTTTTTCTGACATGGCTCGGTTAGCTCTTAATATCCCAGCTTCACTGCTGAGCCTCTGTTATCGGCTGAATTAAGACTTTACTTAAGATCTCACGTGAGTTTAAATGATCCGAGAGGGATTTGAAGTCGGCACTTTTTACGAGCTGCATTGCCTCTGAGATTTCTCGTCCCTGCGCTCGCTAACGCCTCCTGAGAGACCACAGAAAAGGAAAGGGATCAATAAGCAGAGGCCGATATCTCCGAGTCTATCACTGAAGTGCCATTAAAGCCGGACCTCAGGGGCTATAAATCACATCAGTGACCGACCGCTATCTGAGGATCTATAACTTAATACAGAGTTAGTGACGTCACTAATAATAAAGGCAGCGATAATAATCAGGGAGGAAGACGATAAGGGCCACGTGTTTTTCTGTTTGTTCGGAGATTAAAGTTGATTACTGTTTACCTTACGACAGATTTTAAGGTCCTCCTCCCGACATCTAAGGCTACTTGGCTACTTTGCTAACTCAGCCGTCAACAACACTGCGACCCTCTGCTGCTGGTTTGAGGTTCCCAGAAACGGCAGCAAAAAGAAAATTGGTCATTAATTAAGCCCCAAAGATAAAGAATGCCTGAAGACATCAGGGAAGCCTGCTCGAGGAAGTCCTGAAAACTAAACTCAAAACTTATTTGTATATTTGAGCCTTTTAGGAAAGCTAACTCCACATTAGTTCAAATTGTGCAACCAGTGCAGTGTCTTTATTTGAGTCATTAAACAATATAATAAAAAAACAATTATCTGACTATTTAATAAGAGATTTGACACTTACACTTTTGCACACATTTTGGCTACATTTTATTTAAATATAATTATAATTTTTTTTAAATGTTTTTTAAATCAAAATCCTACATTTTTTAAAGATTTTAAAAGAAGCACAGAAAGGGTTTTTAAATAATAAAAAACTATCAAAACTATTGTATTTATTAATACTTTATAAAAACATTTATATTAATTGTTTGCTATTTTTTCACTTTTTCATTATTTTAAAAGGTGACCTATCATGCTATATTTGAACAATATATTGTAGAGCGATACCTATATAAAGTATATAAATATGTTTGTTTTTTTCAAAACACCAAACAGATCCGGCGTTTTAGCCACGCCTCATTTCGCTCTATTTGCTCTTTCCAGCCCTGTTTTTGCAGGAGCCGATTCTGTGAGCTGCAGCTGACCACGCCCCCCTGCAGCTGACCACGCCCGCCTGCAGCTGACCACGCCCCTTGCATCTGACCACGCCCCCCTGCAGCTGACCACGCCCCCCTGCAGCTGACCACGCCCGCCTTCAGCTGACCACGCCCCCCTGCAGCTGACCACGCCCCTTGCATCTGACCACGCCCCGCTGCAGGAGAGGGGAGTGCTCTGAGATCAGCTGCTGGGCTGCAGCGGGGAGAGGACGGGGAGAAAAAGAGATCTCCGTCCTCCGTGTTTTATTCTTATATATGATTATATAGAGTCGTTATCCATTTGTTTTTAAAGCTCAATAAATAACAAAGAAGACCTCTGACCGGCACTTTTCTAATTTTGTCCGGAAGATTTCAACTTTAACGGACATGTTGACCGGAAACTCTGCCACACGGCCCCTCGTCCCTTGGAAGAGACGGAGAGGTGGGTGTTTGTCATCTGCTGGTGACTAACCGGAGAGAAATACAGCGCTTGCCTCGACGGGGCATTGAATTACAGCAGCGGGAGCAAACGCTCGCCTCGGGGAGGGAGAGAAAGAGCCACAGCGGAGAATAAACAGAAGGGCAACCATGGCAACCATGCACGGGAAGTCTTCTTCGCTGCTTTTGTGGCAGACTACAGCGCCACTTACAGGCCTGGCATATGTACTACAGCGTCTCCAGCGCTTTCGAGCGGCAATGGCCGGCCGTGGCCCAACCTCTCATTCCCCTGATAGGTGGAGAGTCGGCCATATAGGCGGAGCACCCCTTCTGTGACGTAGGAAATAATTCATATCTGCATCAGTCTGTATCAGATCCGTTGCAGCCCCGTTTTTTAGAGATGTGGGTACGGCGGAAAAGAGAGAGGGTTGTGTTTTCTGACACACCGGGGACACATGTTCACGTATACACGACGTACAAAAGTGCATTTTGCATGATAGGTCCCCTTTAAATTGACTTTCTTTTTTAACTTATTTAACAAATGATAGCCTTACTTTCTGGATTCCTGAAGCCAGTGAAAGAGTTTTCTGACTGTGCTAAACACGGTCCGTTTACACATGTCATTTACCCAGAGAGGGTCCCTAATTAAGAGCTATTGTTGTTTTTATATAAAGTGTCGTGCATTAGGAGGGGGTATGGCAGACGGCCAGCAGGATGATGGGGCGATATTACAGAAAGCTTTTAGAAGAGCTCGCCCTCAGTATTGATGGTTTTATCTGGGGCTCATTACACTAAGAGCCGCAGCGATGGGGGAGATGTCCTTCAGATGACACACAGTCACACACAGTGCTGAGTAATAAAGCATCGACGCTCTCTATAAATATGTATGAGGTAAGATTAAATCAAAGACAAAAGATTGGGTCATTTCCTTTAAAATCCTGCAGTCTACTCACCGTTGTTAGTACAAGCGATACACGTCAGAGGATGGCAAAGCTGTTTCACTACGGAGGACTAAAGCTGCCATTAAAGTAAAAACAGGAGTAAAAACATGACTTATCAAATGAACAAATGCAATAAATAAAAGTTTCTATTGTCAAATAAATGTGGCAAGTAATTATTTCTATTCATATTTATTTAGTTTAAAATGATCATGCACATTTATTTGACAATTCCACATTTATTTCTATATAAATCATTTATTGATTGAGTCTTTTTTTTAATCATATTGGCAGCTTTAGTCCTCCATACAGGATGTTAATATTGAAGCTTGTTAATATGAAGGTTTTTAAAGTGACCACACCACGTGTAACAGACATATACTCACACATGCTTCTGATGGAGGTTAGCAGCTGGAGTCCATTAAAAGTTAGATGGAGGTTCAGGTGTTACTGGAGGTTTAGTCGTCAGGTGTTACCGGAGGTTTAGTCGCCAGGTGTTACCGGAGGTTTAGTCGTCAGGTGTTACCGGAGGTTTAGTCGTCAGGTGTTACCGGAGGTTTAGTCGCCAGGTGTTACCGGAGGTTTAGTCACCAGGTGTTACCGGAGGTTTAGTCGTCAGGTGTTACGGAGGTTTAGTCGTCAGGTGTTACCGGAGGTTTAGTCGCCAGGTGTTACCGGAGGTTTAGTCGTCAGGTGGTTTAGTCGTCAGGTGTTACCGGAGGTTTAGTCGTTTAGTCGTCAGGTGTAACAGGAGGTTTAGTCGTCAGGTGTAACAGGAGGTTGAGTCGTCAGGTGTTACCGGAGGTTTAGTAGTCAGGTGTAACAGGAGGTTTAGTCGTTGAGTCGTCAGGCGTAACAGGAGGTTGAGTCGTCAGGTGTTACCGGAGGTTTAGTCGTTGAGTCGTCAGGTGTAACAGGAGGTTGAGTCGTCGGGTGTAACTGGGTCGTCCAGGTGTGTATTTTGAGGTTGAGTCAGGTGTTAGTGAGCAGTGACAGCTGGCCTGAGGTGAGCTTCTGATTTAATCTCCACAAATCACAAGCAAGCGAGCCCCACCACAGTAACCACAGTAACCACATGAATTAGAAGCAAGAGCCTGCAGAGCGAAGCTACGACAGGAGGAAGAACTAAAGCAGCGCACAGAACAAGGAGTATAGAACCAGCACTACAGAACCAGGACTACAGAACCCCCCCCCCCCCCACACACACACACACACACACCGGACCATCTGCCTCTGACAGACGTTGGAAGGTAAACACAAAGCAGAGAAACAGGAAGAGACAGAACTAGAAAGCACCCGAGCACCAGAGCTCATTTTTGCCCCCCAGTGATCGCACCTCAGGCAGCTGGCTGCTGGAGTCTGAATGCATCCGCTCCAACACGGAGTCCCGCTGCAGGGAGTCCCGCTGCAGGGAGTCCCGCTGCAGGGAGTCCCGCTGCATGGACTCCCGCTGCATGGACTCCCGCTGCATGGAGTCTTGATGCATGGATTCCCGCTGCATGGAGTCCTGATGCATGGAGTCCTGATGAAGGGAGTCCTGATGATGCATGGAGTCCTGATGCATGGAGTCTTGCTGCATGGAGTCCTGATGCATGGAGTCCACATGGGTGGAGGCCGTGTCGTCTGTGGCGGAGTCACTGTTCATCTGAGGGGGGAACACAGGGGGGTCAGCAAAGACTTCATAATATGATCCTCCATAAAAATACACTGAGGGCTGGGATTCTGTCATCGGTTATCTTTTTTAAAACATGATTTTAATCTAGGAATAATTTTTTTAATAATAATAATTAATAATTTAATTTGAAAATAATAATAATTAATAATTTTATTTGAAAATAGTACCTAAAAAACCCGGTGTTTTCATTCATTTATTGATTTCATTTAATTCAGTATTTTATTTCAATTTTCATCTCATCGGTGAGCCCGAAAAGGCAACGCGCTTGGGATTGGGTGCCAAAAGGGAGGCAGTGAAAGCAGAGGGTCTCGACGGACCAGACTCAGTGGAATATCACCTCTGAGGGGAAGGAGCCGGAGCTTGTGTGGGAGGTGGAGCGTTACCAGTTGGATCTGGTGTGGCGTTACCAGTTGGATGTGGCGTTACCAGTTGGATCTGGTGTGGCGTTACCAGTTGGATCTGGTGGGGCGTTACCAGTTGGATCTGGTGTGGCGTTACCAGTTGGATCTGGTGGGGCGTTACCAGTTGGATCTGGTGTGGCGTTACCAGTTGGATCTGGTGTGGCGTTACCAGTTGGATCTGGTGTGGCGTTACCAGTTGGATCTGGTCTGGCGTTACCAGTTGGATCTGGTGTGGCGTTACCAGTTGGATCTGGTGTGGCGTTACCAGTTGGAGCTGGTGTGGCGTTACCAGTTGGATCTGTTTGGGCGTTACCAGTTGGATCTGGTGGGGCGTTACCAGTTGGATCTGGTGTGGCGTTACCAGTTGGATCTGGTGGGGCGTTACCAGTTGGATCTGGTGTGGCGTTACCAGTTGGATCTGGTGTGGCGTTACCAGTTGGATCTGGTGTGGCGTTACCAGTTGGATCTGGTGTGGCGTTACCAGTTGGATCTGGTGGGGCGTTACCAGTTGGATCTGGTGGGGCGTTACCAGTTGGATCTGGTGGGGCGTTACCAGTTGGATCTGGTGTGGCGTTACCAGTTGGATCTGGTGTGGCGTTACCAGTTGGATCTGGTGTGGCGTTACCAGTTGGATCTGGTGTGGCGTTACCAGTTGGATCTGGTGTGGCGTTACCAGTTGGATCTGGTGGGGCGTTACCAGTTGGATCTGGTGGGGGCGTTACCAGTTGGATCTGGTGGAGCGTTACCAGTTGGATCTGGTGGGGCGTTACCAGTTGGATCTGGTGGGGCGTTACCAGTTGGATCTGTTGGGGGGCGTTACCAGTTGGATCTGGTGGGGCGTTACCAGTTGGATCTGTTGGGGGCGTTACCAGTTGGATCTGGTGGGGCGTTACCAGTTGGATCTGGTGGGGCGTTACCAGTTGGTATCGGTGGGGCTTACCAGTTGATCTGGTGGGGGCGTTACCAGTTGGATCTGGTGGGGCGTTACCAGTTGGATCTGGTGTGGCGTTACCAGTTGGATCTGGTGGGGCGTTACCAGTTGGATCTGTTGGGGCGTTACCAGTTGGATCGGTGGAGCGTTACAGTTGGATCTGGTGGAGCGTTACCAGTGGATCTGTGGGAGGTTACCAGTTGGATCTGGTGGGGCGTTACCAGTGGATCTGGTGGGGCGTTACAGTTGGATCTGGTGGGGGTACCAGTTGGATCTGGTGGTGGCGTTACCAGTTGGATCTGGTGTGGCGTTACAGTTGGATCTGGTGGGGCGTTACCAGTTGGATCTGTTGGGGGCGGTACAGTTGGATCTGGTGTGGCGTTACCAGTTGGATCTGGTTTGGCGTTACCAGTTGGATCTGGTGGGGCGTTACCAGTTGGATCTGGTGTGGCGTTACCAGTTGGATCTGGTGGGGCGTTACCAGTTGGATCTGGTGGGGCGTTACCAGTTGGATCTGGTGTGGCGTTACCAGTTGGATCTGGTGGGGCGTTACCAGTTGGATCTGGTGTGGCGTTACCAGTTGGATCTGGTGTGGCGTTACCAGTTGGATCTGGTGGGGCGTTACCAGTTGGATCTGGTGTGGCGTACCAGTTGGATCTGTTGGGGCGTTACCAGTTGGATCTGGTGTGGCGTTACCAGTTGGATCTGGTGTGGCGTTACCAGTTGGATCTGGTGTGGCGTTACCAGTTGGATCTGGTGTGGCGTTACCAGTTGGATCTGGTGTGGCGTTACCAGTTGGATCTGGTGTGGCGTTACCAGTTGGATCTGGTGTGGCGTTACCAGTTGGATCTGGTGTGGCGTTACCAGTTGGATCTGGTCTGGCGTTACCAGTTGGATCTGGTGTGGCGTTACCAGTTGGAGCTGGTGTGGCGTTACCAGTTGGATCCGTTTGGGCGTTACCAGTTGGATCTGGTGGAGCGTTACCAGTTGGATCTGGTGGAGCGTTACCAGTTGGATCTGGTGGAGCGTTACCAGTTGGATCTGGTGGGGAGGTGGAGTGTTACCAGTTGGATCTGGTGGAGCGTTACCAGTTGGATCTGGTGTGGCGTTACCAGTTGGATCTGGTGGGGCGTTACCAGTTGGATCTGGTGGGGCGTTACCAGTTGGATCTGGTGGGGCGTTACCAGTTGGATCTGGTGTGGCGTTACCAGTTGGATCTGGTGTGGCGTTACCAGTTGGATCTGTTGGGGCGTTACCAGTTGGATCTGGTGTGGCGTTACCAGTTGGATCTGGTGTGGCGTTACCAGTTGGATCTGGTGTGGCGTTACCAGTTGGATCTGGTGTGGCGTTACCAGTTGGATCTGGTGTGGCGTTACCAGTTGGATCTGGTCTGGCGTTACCAGTTGGATCTGGTGTGGCGTTACCAGTTGGATCTGGTGTGGCGTTACCAGTTGGAGCTGGTGTGGCGTTACCAGTTGGATCTGTTTGGGCGTTACCAGTTGGATCTGGTGGAGCGTTACCAGTTGGATCTGGTGGAGCGTTACCAGTTGGATCTGGTGGAGCGTTACCAGTTGGATCTGGTGGGGAGGTGGAGTGTTACCAGTTGGATCTGGTGGAGCGTTACCAGTTGGATCTGGTGTGGCGTTACCAGTTGGATCTGGTGTGGCGTTACCAGTTGGATCTGGTGTGGCGTTACCAGTTGGATCTGGTGTGGCGTTACCAGTTGGATCTGGTGGAGCGTTACCAGTTGGATCTGGTGGAGCGTTACCAGTTGGATCTGGTGGAGCGTTACCAGTTGGATCTGGTGGAGCGTTACCAGTTGGATCTGTTGGGGCGTTACCAGTTGGATCTGGTGGGGCGTTACCAGTTGGATCTGGTGTGGCGTTACCAGTTGGATCTGGTGTGGCGTTACCAGTTGGATCTGGTCTGGCGTTACCAGTTGGATCTGGTGTGGCGTTACCAGTTGGAGCTGGTGTGGCGTTACCAGTTGGATCTGTTTGGGCGTTACCAGTTGGATCTGGTGGAGCGTTACCAGTTGGATCTGGTGGAGCGTTACCAGTTGGATCTGGTGGAGCGTTACCAGTTGGATCTGGTGGGGAGGTGGAGTGTTACCAGTTGGATCTGGTGGAGCGTTACCAGTTGGATCTGGTGTGGCGTTACCAGTTGGATCTGGTGTGGCGTTACCAGTTGGATCTGGTGTGGCGTTACCAGTTGGATCTGGTGTGGCGTTACCAGTTGGATCTGGTGTGGCGTTACCAGTTGGATCTGGTGTGGCGTTACCAGTTGGATCTGGTGTGGCGTTACCAGTTGGATCTGGTGTGGCGTTACCAGTTGGATCTGGTGGGGCATTACCAGTTGGATCTGGTGGAGCGTTACCAGTTGGATCTGGTGGAGCGTTACCAGTTGGATCTGGTGGAGCGTTACCAGTTGGATCTGTTGGGGCGTTACCAGTTGGATCTGGTGGGGCGTTACCAGTTGAATCTGGTGTGGCGTTACCAGTTGGATCTGGTGTGGCGTTACCAGTTGGATCTGGTCTGGCGTTACCAGTTGGATCTGGTGTGGCGTTACCAGTTGGATCTGTTTGGGCGTTACCAGTTGGATCTGGTGGAGCGTTACCAGTTGGATCTGGTGGAGCGTTACCAGTTGGATCTGGTGGAGCGTTACCAGTTGGATCTGGTGGGGAGGTGGAGTGTTACCAGTTGGATCTGGTGGAGCGTTACCAGTTGGATCTGGTGTGGCGTTACCAGTTGGATCTGGTGTGGCGTTACCAGTTGGATCTGGTGTGGCGTTACCAGTTGGATCTGGTGTGGCGTTACCAGTTGGATCTGGTGTGGCGTTACCAGTTGGATCTGGTGTGGCGTTACCAGTTGGATCTGGTGGGGCATTACCAGTTGGATCTGGTGGAGCGTTACCAGTTGGATCTGGTGGAGCGTTACCAGTTGGATCTGGTGGAGCGTTACCAGTTGGATCTGTTGGGGCGTTACCAGTTGGATCTGGTGGGGCGTTACCAGTTGGATCTGGTGGAGCGTTACCAGTTGGATCTGTTGGGGGCGTTACCAGTTGGATCTGGTGGAGCGTTACCAGTTGGATCTGTTGGGGGGCGTTACCAGTTGGATCTGGTGGAGCGTTACCAGTTGGATCTGGTGTGGCGTTACCAGTTGGATCTGGTGGGGCGTTACCAGTTGAATCTGGTGGAGTGTTACCAGTTGGATCTGGTGGAGCGTTACCAGTTGGATCTGGTGTGGCGTTACCAGTTGGATCTGGTGTGGCGTTACCAGTTGGATCTGGTGGGGCGTTACCAGTTGGATCTGGTGTGGCGTTACCAGTTGAATCTGGTGGAGCGTTACCAGTTGGATCTGGTGGAGCGTTACCAGTTGGATCTGGTGTGGCGTTACCAGTTGGATCTGTTGGGGCGTTACCAGTTGGATCTGGTGGAGCGTTACCAGTTGGATCTGGTGGAGCGTTACCAGTTGGATCTGGTGTGGCGTTACCAGTTGGATCTGTTGGGGGCGTTACCAGTTGGATCTGGTGGAGCGTTACCAGTTGGATCTGGTGGAGCGTTACCAGTTGGATCTGGTGGAGCGTTACCAGTTGGATCTGGTGTGGCGTTACCAGTTGGATCTGTTGGGGCGTTACCAGTTGGATCTGGTGGGGCGTTACCAGTTGGATCTGTTGGGGGCGTTACCAGTTGGATCTGGTGGAGCGTTACCAGTTGGATCTGGTGTGGCGTTACCAGTTGGATCTGTTGGGGCGTTACCAGTTGGATCTGGTGGAGCGTTACCAGTTGGATCTGGTGTGGCGTTACCAGTTGGATCTGGTGTGGCGTACCAGTTGGATCTAGGCAGAAGGTCCATGATCGATTTCGTTATCGTATCATCGGACCTGAGGCCGTATGTTTTGGACACTCGGGTAAAGAGAGGCGCGGAGTTGTTGGGTCGAGTGGCGGGGGAAGCCTCGGGACAGACCTGGTAAGCCCAAACGTGTAGTGAGGGTGAGCACCAAAGTTGTTCTGGAAAACCGTCCGACACCTCAGGGGGGGGAAGCAGGAACCAATCAGCTGTGTGCAGTCAGGAAGGGACGCTGTTGACCCCAACTGATGGGGTGTAACGGTACGTCCACACGGCAGCGTCGCGTTGAAGCTTGCCGGTGGGCGTGTCTGGCGTGCAACTAGTAACCAATCACATTAATCTCCCGCCCCGGACACGCAAGCACGCGGTTTGATTGGCTGGCGATCCGTCGACGCTTGAAAAGTTCAACTGTTGAAGCGAGCAACGGAACCTCAATGCAGTTCGGCAAAGCGTGACGTCACCCCATTCAAAGTGAATGGGAAGCTTCTCCGTGGACATACCGCAAGGGCAGTGGAAGAAACCCTTTGAGGAACTCCTGAACCCGACAACTCCGCCCTCTAGAGGCAGAGCTGGCGGATGACGGGGGATCAACACCAATCTCCCGGGGGGAGGTCACTGAGGGCGTCAAGCAACTCCACAGTGGCAACGCCCCGGGGGTGGATGAGATCCGCCCGGAAATGCTGAAGGCTCTGGGTGTTGAGGGACTGTCATGGTTGACACGTCTCATCAACGGTGCGTGGAAGTCGGAAACAGTACCGAAGGAGTGGCAGACCGGGGTGGTGGTTCAGAGGGTGTGTGCCAATCACAGAGGCATCACACTACTCAGCCTCCCCGGGAAAGTTTACTCCAAGGTGCTCGAAAGGAGGGTCCGGCCGATTGTCGAACCTCAGATTGAGGAGGAACAATGCGGATTCCGTCCTGGTCGTGGAACGACGGATCAGCTTTTTACTCTCGCAAGGATCCTGGAGGGGGCTTGGGAGTACGCTTATCCGGTCTACATGTGTTTTGGAGATTTGGAGAAGGCGTACGACCTTCAGCACTCATCGGTTCGTAGCCGAGTGTGAAGCGGCTGGGATGAGGATCAGCACCTCCAAATCTGAGGCCGTGGTTCTCAGCAGGAAACCGATGGACTGTCCACTCCAAGTAGGGAATGAGTCCTTACCCCAAGGGAAGGAGTTCACGTATTTCGGGGTCTTGTTCTCGAGTGAGGGAACAATGGAGCGTGAGATGGGCCGGAGAACCGGAGCGGTACTGCAGTCGCTTTACCGCACCGTTGTGACGAAAAGAGAGCTGAGCCAGAAGGCAAAGCCCTCTGTCTACCGGGCCATTTTCGTTCCTACCCTCGTTCCTACCCAGGACCAGGTGGAGGGATTATATCTCTACCCAGGACCAGGTGGAGGGATTATATCTCTACCCAGGACCAGGTGGAGGGATTATATCTCTACATAGGACCAGGTGGAGGGATTATATCTCTACCTTGGACCAGGTGGAGGGATTATATCTCTACCCAGGACCAGGTGGATGGATTATATCTCTACCCAGGACCAGGTGGATGGATTATATCTCTACCCAGGACCAGGTGGAGGGATTATATCTCTACCCAGGACCAGGTGGAGGGATTATATCTCTACCGAGGACCAGGTGGAGGGATATATCTCTACATAGGACCAGGTGGAGGGATTATATCTCTACCCAGGACCAGGTGGAGGGATTATATCTCTACCCAGGACCAGGTGGAGGGATTATATCTCTACCCAGGACCAGGTGGAGGGATTATATCTCTACCCAGGACCAGGTGGAGGGATTATATCTCTACCCAGGACCAGGTGGAGGGATTATATCTCTACCCAGGACCAGGTGGAGGGACTATATCTCTTCTCTGGCCTGGGAGCTCCTGGAATCCCCCAGTCAGAGCTGGTTGATGGGAAAGGGAAGTTTGGGGCTCTCTGCTGGAACTGCTTCCTCCGCGACCCGACCACGGATAAGCGGAGAAGATGGATGGATGTTTTTAAAAAGAAATTCTAAAGATTGGTGTTTTTTTCTTTCTACAAATGTTTTTTATTGTTTAAAAATCTCATAATTCTTACATTTGAGTCAGAATTTGACTATTTTCTAAATAATTAATATAAATGTCATCAGAACAGGAAATAACTAAATACATATATATTTAATTGTATAAACATAGTGACCGGTCCAAAAGGGTTTAATAGTTACATTTCAGTGCTCGTGTTTCCTCGATGTTCTCAGAGCTCGACTTTTAGTCATTTTAGTTTCAATTAATTCAGAACTTAAATCCTGATTCAGGCAGAATGTGAGATCATGCTGTCGTGAACAAGGACATATAAATAACACTTTGATATTTCAGACTTCACATTAATCTGCATGCTTTAATAAACGGCTCGTTCTGTCACCGTGCACGAACAGGAAGAAGATACAAAGAGGACGCTTTGATATTAGTGAGGTTATTATGGGATCACAGCTTGCAAAGCGAAGCAAAGCGGAGAAGAGTTAGAGAGGACTAAACTGCCATTATAATAAATACATATTAAAACAGAGGAGAAATAAAGAAAGACGATAACAAAGAAAACTCTTAATTATTACGTAAAATTAAAAAATTACTGATTTTTTTATTAGATTATTTTTATATTGAATAAAAATGTGTTGAAAACAATTCAAATTATTGTGTTATTTATTTAAAAAAATACATTAAAAATATAATTAATTTTTGGGATAAAAATATTGTTAAATAAATAAAATAAGCACAAAAAGGAAAATGTGATCAATGAATCTAAGAGGTTTAATTTAATATACAATATTTGAGGAATATATACAAATATTCGTGTCCATTTTTAAATTAATTTGATTGAACTGCACGTCTAGATTGAGTTTTATTATTATGTTAATGTTTTATTTATTATAATGGCAGCTTTCGGCCTCCGGACGGAGCCGGACGCAGACGAGCATGCTCTCTCTGAGTATCAGTGATTCATTCTACTCCTCCTGATCTGCACTTACCCAGAAGCAACCCCACAGAACCACCTGAGCCAGCAGGAAGCAAGCATGGCCCATCCACCAGGTGCACACAACACACACACACACACACACACACACACACACACACACACACACACACACACACACAACACACACACACACACACACACACACACACACACACACACACACACACACACACACACACACACACACACACACACACACACACACACACACACACACACACACACACACACACACACACACACACACACACACACACACAGTCACAGTCGCACACACACACAGGCGCACACACACACACACACACACAGTCACACACACGCACCCACTCTCACAGTCACAGTCGCACACACACACACACACACACACACACACACACACAGGGGAATCCCCTTGATGTGCACTAACACTGCCTGTAAATCTAAACTCTGTGCAATCAGTTTATTTAGGATCTGTAAACATAACCGACCTCTTTCATTGTATTATATATACACACACACACACACACACACACACACACACACACACACACACAAGCTTAGTTTTTTAAGCATGGTGTACTTATCGGCCATTTGTGTTTTTTATTAGTGTTTAAGACTTTATTGATCCCAATTTGGGAAATGTTTGATTATTAATAACTTGTGTAAGTTTATTCTCTTTATTTGCACTATAATTCTGCTGCTGAACGAACACACACACACACACACCACACACACACACACACACACACACACACACACCACACACACACACACACACACACACACACACACACACACACACACACACACACACACACACACACACAACACACACACACACACACACACACACACACACACACACACACACACACACACACACACACACACACACACACACACACACACCCTCTCTCCCCATGCCAGCGTCTGAGCAGCAGGTGGCGGGGGGTGGGTGGTTCCCTGCTACAGGAGGACTTACGAGGACGTGTCTATGGCTCAGTACCTCCTCCTCTGAAGACTCGTCCGTGTCCTCGTGGTTGGTGAGGTTGAGGCTGGGCGTGCTGCCGGCGAACTGGCACTCCTGCAGCGACGGCGTGTCCCCCCCCGCCTTTGTCCATGCTCTCCAGGGAGCGGCGCCGCACCCCCCAGTTGAAGTTGTCCATGCACTCCCCCTGCAGGAAGACAGCAGCAGTGAGACACCGTTCAGAGAACACGGAGCAGCAGACGGTGAACACGAGAAACACAACGAGGACACAACGAGAACACAACGAGAACACGACATTTAATCCACGGCTGTGACTCAACTCCTATTGTTTGTGTTTACTTGTTATTGTGTTGCTCTGCTGGAGGAGCCTCAAACTTGACGTATCTACGCTGTAGCTGCTGCATGACAACAAAGCCTTGAACCTAGTGACCATGCTGTGAACTGGGAGCACCGACATGTGTCCTGCCGGCTGGTACCTGCGTCGGGCGGGGATTCTTTAGACTCTAGTGATGTGGAATATAACACATTCAGTTTGTTAGGTTCAAAGGACCGCCACGGAGCTGAAGCAGTGCCGCGTGCCTCACACAGCTTCTCGATTAGCCTCGGCAGCCCCAGGCTCTGGACAGACCTGCCCCTCGTGTTAAATTGTCGCCCACTCTTGAAGCTTTTAAGTCCCGCCTAAAAACCCACCTCTTTCCCCTCGCTTACCAGTCAGTCAGTCTGAGCTGTGTCATACCTATCTGTATGCTTTCACTGTCTGTCCATAGCCGTTATGTGCCTTGTATTTATTCTTATGTGTGCTTTTTTTTATCTATTCGTGTAATATTATATTTTATTATAATTATGTTCATTGTGAAGCACTTTGGCAAACCCTCTGTTTTTAAACTGTGCTATATAAATAAAGTGGATTGATTGTTTCGGATCAGCAGTCATCAGGAGGCTTTGGCCATACCGTAGAGACACACGTACGCAGATAGGAGGCTTTGGCCATACCGTAGAGACACACGTACGCAGATAGGAGGCTTTGGCCATACCGTAGAGACACGCGTACGCAGATAGGAGGCTTTGGCCATACCGTATAGACACGCGTACGCAGATAGGAGGCTTTGGCCATACCGTAGAGACACGCGTACGCAGATAGGAGGCTTTGGCCATACCGTATAGACACGCGTACGCAGATAGGAGGCTTTGGCCCTACCGTAGAGACAAACGTACGCAGATAGGAGGCTTTGGCCATACCGTAAGAGACACGCGTACGCAGATAGGAGGCTTTGGCCATACCGTACAGACACACGTACGCAGATAGGAGGCTTTGGCCATACCGTATAGACACGCGTACGCAGATAGGAGGCTTTGGCCATACCGTAGAGACACGCGTACGCAGATAGGAGGCTTTGGCCATACCGTATAGAACACGCGTACGCAGATAGGAGGCTTTGGCCATACCGTAGAGACACAAGTACGCAGATAGGAGGCTTTGGCCATACCGTAGAGACACAACGTACGCAGATAGGAGGCTTTGGCCATACCGTAGAGACACGCGTACGCAGATAGGAGGCTTTGGCCTACCGTATAGACACGCCGTTACGCAGATAGGAGGCTTTGGCCATACGTAGAGACACACATACGCAGATAGGAGGCTTTGGCCATACCGTAGAGACACGCTTACGCAGATAGGAGGCTTTGCCATACCGTACAGACACACGTACGCAGATAGGAGGCTTTGGCCATACCGTAGAGACACGCGTACGCAGATAGGAGGCTTTGGCCATACCGTATAGACACGCGTACGCAGATAGGAGGCTTTGGCCATACCGTATAGACACGCGTACACAGATAGGAGGCTTTGGCCATACCGTAGAGACACGCGTACGCAGATAGGAGGCTTTGGCCATACCGTAGAGACACACGTACGCAGATAGGAGGCTTTGGCCATACCGTAGAGACACGCGTACGCAGATAGGAGGCTTTGGCCATACCGTATAGACACGCGTACGCAGATAGGAGGCTTTGGCCATACCGTAGAGACACGCGTACGCAGATAGGAGGCTTTGGCCATACCGTATAGACACGCGTACGCAGATAGGAGGCTTTGGCCATACCGTAGAGACAACACGTACGCAGATAGGAGGCTTTGGCCATACCGTAGAGACACGCGTAACGCAGATAGGAGGGCTTTGGCCATACCGTACAGACACACGTACGCAGATAGGAGGCTTTGGCCATACCGTATAGACACGCGTACGCAGATAGGAGGCTTTGGCCATACCGTAGAGACACGCGTACGCAGATAGGAGGCTTTGGCCATACCGTATAGACACGCGTACGCAGATAGGAGGCTTTGGCCATACCGTAGAGACACACGTACGCAGATAGGAGGCTTTGGCCATACCGTAGAGACACACGTACGCAGATAGGAGGCTTTGGCCATACCGTAGAGACACGCGTACGCAGATAGGAGGCTTTGGCCATACCGTAGAGACACACGTACGCAGATAGGAGGCTTTGGCCATACCGTAGAGACACGCGTACGCAGATAGGAGGCTTTGGCCATACCGTATAGACACGCGTACGCAGATAGGAGGCTTTGGCCATACCGTAGAGACACACATACGCAGATAGGAGGCTTTGGCCATACCGTAGAGACACGCGTACGCAGATAGGAGGCTTTGGCCATACCGTACAGACACACGTACGCAGATAGGAGGCTTTGGCCATACCGTAGAGACACACGTACGCAGATAGGAGGCTTTGGCCATACCGTAGAGACACACGTACGCAGATAGGAGGCTTTGGCCATACCGTATAGACACGCGTACACAGATAGGAGGCTTTGGCCATACCGTAGAGACACGCGTACGCAGATAGGAGGCTTTGGCCATACCGTAGAGACACACGTACGCAGATAGGAGGCTTTGGCCATACCGTATAGACACGCGTACACAGATAGGAGGCTTTGGCCATACCGTATAGACACGCGTACGCAGATAGGAGGCTTTGGCCATACCGTATAGACACACGTACGCAGATAGGAGGCATTGGCCATACCGTAGAGACACGCGTACGCAGATAGGAGGCTTTGGCCATACCGTAGAGACACACGTACGCAGATAGGAGGCTTTGGCCATACCGTAGAGACACGCGTACGCAGATAGGAGGCTTTGGCCATACCGTAGAGACACGCGTACGCAGATAGGAGGCTTTGGCCATACCGTAGAGACACGCGTACGCAGATAGGAGGCTTTGGCCATACCGTAGAGACACGCGTACGCAGATAGGAGGCTTTGGCCATACCGTAGAGACACGCGTACGCAGATACGAGGCTTTGGCCATACCGTAGAGACACACGTACGCAGATAGGAGGCTTTGGCCATACCGTAGAGACACACGTACGCAGATAGGAGGCATTGGCCATACCGTAGAGACACACGTACGCAGATAGGAGGCTTTGGCCATACCGTAGAGACACACGTACGCAGATAGGAGGCTTTGGCCATACCGTATAGACACACGTACGCAGGTTGAGAGACAGAACACATGTTGGGATGCTAAAGGTTTAAAACTACAAAGGAAAGGGATTCACAGCCACAGCAGTTAGAGATGCACCGCACCATTCACACGTCCTGCACGATGGTTCCACATCGCACACAGAACCGTGCGAGGAGTCTCCGCCGAGAGGTGAGGAAACGTTTTGTTAAAGTAACATTTGATCAAATTGTTTATTATAGACTACCGTACTTTTCGGACTATAAGCCACGACTTTCCTCCCCCATTTTCTTTGTACAGCTAACGGCCACTAGGGAACCTCCTAAATCTATGGATTTTACAGGTAACATTAACCACCTTTAAACACTACGGGCTCTAGGACCGGTCCCACCACCTCTAAGCGGCGTGCTCCAGCAGGAAAGCTGGAGGCTGGAAAAGAGTGAGACAGGTAGCGCGCCAAAGTGAAAGTGGAACCGAGAGACAGAACGAGAGCAAGACAGACGGACAGTTTAGCTGCTGCGGCTTATATGCAGCTTTATAGTCCGAAAAGTACGGTACATTGAATTTACATTTTGCATGAAAGAACTAAATGTTTGCAAAGCTGTAAATAAAAAGTCTCAAGACAAAAGTTGAGATTGGTTGCTGGTGCATCTCCAACAGCCTTCAGACCAGGGGTCACGACAGGGCGAGGGGGTGGAAAACACACAGACAGCATGGGGGGGGGTCTGCAGAGAGTGTGTGGCCCTCAGACTTACCTGCAGCTCCTTGAGGCAGAGCAAGAGAAGGGACACAGGAAGAAGGGTTAGTGGACTGAAGACACACGTTAGAAGCTGAACACACAGCGACACAGAACACTCAGAGAAGAACAGTCAGTGCTTCAGAGGTCGGGTTGTTCTTTCTTTCCTCTGCGGTTACTTGACTCACAGAAACACGCCTTGTTCTCGTCTGGATATCGAAGCTTCCAGGGGTCTGTGCTCATACGGCGATGTTCACACTCACTTGGGTTCAGTGCGTTGCATCAACACAATCATCTATAAACAACCCCTTTGTTTCAGAGCAAAACAGAACTTTCTGAATGTTCACATAATTATCTTTCTTTTTACAAAACATTGTGAACAACTTGACGTTTCTTAAGAAAGATAAGTGCAATTTAAAACATGTTATGCTTCAGTTTATCATTAACACGCGTGCATTACAACGTGCAGGTCCTTTAGTCGCCGGTATCTGGAGCTGAACCATAGAGAACTTCACCTGTTGTGCAGCATCCTGACTCACCACAACGATGCTAAATCCACGCTATTAAGGAAGAAGTGAAGTTACCCCCTGCCTTCTAAATACAATATATAAACAAGTACAACAGGGTTCCACGACACCACAGTTCTGAAACATTAATGCACGAATGCTAAACGAGGAGATGTTAGTCGATAGATTTCCTTAATGCTTAAATATTTACACCCCGAACTTCTGGAGTAAAGCCAGCGTTCAGCTTCCTCTCTCACCTCGGCGTCCTCCAGCTCCACGTCCAGGAAGTCGAAGTCCTTGAAGACCCCGAACTGCTGCTCGCTGCCGTCCTCCCCCATCAGGTCCTCCTCCCGCACCACCTCCTCCACCGTGGGGATCAGGCTGGTCTGCTGCTCCGCCGAGTCCAGGTCCTCGCTGGAGGAGAACACCACCTGCACATCGGGGAGATGGTGGGGGTACACATGACAACAAAGCAGATATACACACCTGCAGTGATTTCAGAGAGACTGTAAGAGAAGGAGGAAGAGGAGGAGGAGGGTCTTACGGAGGGGTTTTTGGGGATGCCGGACTCGGGTCCACACAGAGACAAGACGTTCATCAGCCGCTCCCTGGTCCTCCTCTGCAACACAAACACCATGAGACTGTCTTTAAAACACGCAGCAAAAACATGCTACACAGTTCTTATTTAATAGATTATTATTAAACAAAAAGAAGAAATCATAAAATCCCTTTTCCCACGTGTTTACATTTTAAGACTTTTGAAAGATGGATTTAAGTATTTACAATGATGCCCTAATATCTATCACCGTGTGTGTGTGTGTGTGTGTGTGTGTGTGTGTGTGTGTGTGTGGTGTGTGTGTGTGTGTGTGTGTGTGTGTGTGTGTGTGTGTGTGTGTGTGTGTGTGTGTGTGTGTGTGTGTGTGTGTGTGTGTGTGTGTGTGTGTGTGTGTGTGTGTGTGTGTGTGTGTGTGTGTGGTGTGTGTGTGTGTGTGTGTGTGTGTGTGTGTGTGTGTGTGTACCTGGGACAGCTGGGGTCTCTTCAGCTGACCGGACACCAGCCCGTTGGAGTTGGACCCCGAGGAGGTGGACGAGGTGCTCCTGGTCACAGCGATCACCTGAGCTTCCCGTTCCGCCCGGCCGCAGAGCGCTGGTCTCCGTACTTATGCCCGATGATCGGTGTCCTAAACACGGGGGAGATAATCAGTTACAGAGGTGACAGATAGAAGGAGGGAGGTGACAGACAGAAGGAAGGGAGGGGACAGACAGAAGGGAGGGAGGGTGACAGACAGAAGGGAGGGAGGTGACAGACAGGGAGGGAGGGAGGTGACAGACGAAGGGAGGGAGGTGACAGACAGAAGGAAGGGAGGGGACAGACAGAAGGGAGGGAGGTGACAGACAGAAGGGAGGGAGGTGACAGACAGGAGGGAGGGAGGTGACAGACAGAAGGGAGGGAGGTGACAGACAGAGGGAGTGACAGACAGAAGGGAGGGAGGTGACAGACAGAAGGGAGGGAGGTGACAGACAGAAGGGAGGTGACAGACAGAGGGAGGGAGGTGACAGACAGAAGGGAGGGAGGGACAGACGAAGGGAGGTGACAGACAGAAGGGAGGGAGGGGACAGAAGGGAGGTGACAGACAGAAGGAGGGAGGGGACAGAAGGGAGGGATGTGACAGACAGAAGGGAGGGAGGTGACAGACAGAAGGGAGGTGACAGACAGAAGGGAGGGGAGGGGGACAGAAGGGAGGGAGGTGACAGACAGAAGGGAGGGAGGTGACAGACAGAAGGGAGGGAGGTGACAGACAGAAGGGAGGGGGACAGACAGAAGGGAGGGAGGGGACAGAAGGGAGGGAGGTGACAGACAGAAGGGAGGGAGGTGACAGACAGAAAGGAGGGAGGTGACAGACAGAAGGGAGGGAGGTGACAGACAGAAGGGAGGGAGGTGACAGACAGAAGGGAGGTGGACAGACAGAGGAGGGAGGTGACAGACAGAAGGGAGGGAGTGACAGACAGAAGAAGGGAGGTGACAGACAGAAGGGAGGGAGGGGACAGAAGGGAGGGAGGGGACAGAAGGGAGGGAGGTGACAGACAGAAGGGAGGGAGGTGACAGACAGAAGGGAGGGGACAGACAGAGGGAGGGAGGTGACAGACAGAAGGGAGGGAGGTGACAGACAGAAGGGAGGTGACAGACAGAAGGGAGGGAGGGTGACAGACAGAAGGAAGGGAGGTGACAGACAGAAGGGAGGGAGGTGACAGACAGAAGGGAGGGAGGGTGACAGACAGAGGGAGGTGACAGACAGAAGGGAGGGAGGGGACAGAAGGGAGGGAGGGGACAGAAGGGAGGGAGGTGACAGACAGAAGGGAGGGGACAGACAGAAGGGAGGGAGGTGACAGACAGAAGGGAGGGAGGTGACAGACAGAAGGGAGGGAGGTGACAGACAGAAGGGAGGTGACAGACAGAAGGAAGGGAGGTGACGGACAGAAGGAAGGGAGGGGACAGACAGAAGGGAGGTGACAGACAGAAGGGAGGGAGGGGACAGAAGAAGGGAGGTGACAGACAGAAGGGAGGGAGTGACAGACAGAAGGGAGGGAGGTGACAGACAGAAGGGAGGGAGGTGACAGAAAGAAGGAGGGAGGGGACAGCAGAAGGAGGTGACAGACGAAGGGAGG
>JAMFTG010001297.1:2500-42549 GCA_023974075.1 Chaenocephalus aceratus
TGGAATTGGGCCTAACGGTACGTCCACACAGCAGCTTCAGAAGAATCGTCCACCGCTTCCAACGCTTCTCTGCCCATTGACTTTGAATGGGGATGACGTCACTTTGCCTCGCTTTTCGCCGAACTGCATTGTGGGGGAGCGAAGCGAAGATTTCCAGGATTTCCAGGATTCCAAAGTTGAGCAATGTTCAACTTTTGAAGCTGAGCTGGAAGCGTCAGCCAATCAAACACGTTTATGCAAATCTGACAGTAGAAGCGCTAGCCAATCAAACCGCGTGTAAGCAGGGAGAACCAGACCGCAGTTCATTTCCTCATATTCCAAACGAGAACTTACGGTAGCAAATCACCCGGTTCTTTACGACCAGAACTATTAACGGGATACAAACCGGAGGAACCGGGCATGGAGGGAGGGGGCAGAGACAGTGGGGGAACTGGTAGGGTTTCGCCTGTTTGGGGAGTTTATATATATATATATATATTGCTCGCATAAAATCCCCGGGGTTTTTTGCTTTGTATGTCGGGGGCGGGAGATTCATGTGATTGGTTGTTGGTCGCGTTGCTCGCAAAAAATCCCCAAGTTGTCAGACACGCCCAGCTCCAAGATGTTCAAGATGTTTGAAAAGCTGCTGTGTGGACGTAGCGTTAGTGATGTGGAAGAACTAACTAATCTATAAAGGCAGCTCACCCTTTACAAAGCCCTTCCTCCATGAACAGCTGGCTGGCCTCATGCAAACTCTCTTGTTTGAGTAAATAATCAGTACGTTTTCCTTTTCTTTGAATTGTCTTTTCATAGCAGCTTGAGTAGTTTATCTCCCTTTTTTCTGTACAGGTTCAATCGCATTCGAATATTTTATTTCTACACTATGTATAACTATGTTAAAAGAGAACTGCTTTGCTGTAACATCATTTGAAGTATGGGCAGATCAACCAGACAACAATTACGACAAACAACAAGTAAACAATGATCTGGCACTCCCGCCTCCATCTTTAAATCCACTTCGTTGAACCAACCACCCTCAATATGCTTCAGGCGATGTAACCGTAAAGGATTATTTATGTTGTGGGAAGAGGCAGCTACTTGTTTCTGCTCAGTAGCTGCGCCACATCTGATGTTCTCTCTTCAAAAATGTGAATACACATCGGAGATTCCACACGGGGATCCGCAAGAACTGCGAAAGATCAATGTGTGTCGTCCTCCATGCTGCTGGAGTTTGTTGAAAGTGAAGACAAAGGAAGGAAAATAAGTAAACTAAACTTATTGTCAAGGTTTATAGCAGAGGACTCAAATGAAGACGGAAAAATACCTTTTTGCTAGTTAGCTGTTTGCTGAAACTCTCAGATTTAGTCACTATGGGGGAATTCAGGTCCATCTTAAAGGACAGAGAACACGACACCATTGGTCGATGTGAGTGCTCGTATATCCTGAAATCGTTTTAAAATGTTGCCAGTTTTTGAATGATTTTAATAGTTTGTTTTACTTCGCATATTGACTGGCTAATGTGCCATTTTATTTGTGTTTTACAGCTGTATTTGTCTACCTTTCATGTCTGTGTTTTATATGTTGTAACTTTGTACATGCTGCCCTTCTTGGCCAGGTCACTCTTGGAAAAGAGATTTTAATCTCAATGAGTTTTTTACCTGGTTAAATAAAGGATATATATATGCAGCTATTAGGCAGTCTTGGCTAATTACTGAAGCTAACCGCTAATGTTAGTGGTTGTTAGGTAGAATTAATTATCATGTTTTCAAGCTATAAACAGTAATAATAGGTAATGGGCGAGGTCAAACCATGTCATCATTATACGTGTTAATATTGTGACGGCCCGGCTCTGGGGCTATAACTCAAACCTAGAGTCGAGACGAGGGGTGGCCATTTAACAATGATTTATTGAGTTTACCAATAACTGAACGAAAGCCAGCAGCAGGTTCCCCGAGGCTGGCACGGAGGAAGTGCCCAGAGGAATGATGAGAGAGGGCCGTTGGCTCCCCACTTGTAGTCTTCCCGACCCAGGTGCAGTTCATCAGGCAAAACGCCGGCCCCACAGCGCTGGATCCTGTAAACACCAGTGTTGGGACTAACGCGTTACTGTAACGCAGTAACTAGTACGCTAACGCATTATTTTTCAAATTCAGCAACTCAGGTACCGTTACTACATGGTGCGTTACTCCGTTATTTTTTGTATATAGTCTCGGCTCCCAGACGTCGGTGAGCGGCGCCAACAGCGAGGCGAACAGAGATGAGAACTGTACTTAAGTACTTGAGTAAATGTACACTTCCTGTGTCACATGCGGAGACGGGCTGTGGGCGTGTTTGTGTTTACTAACAAGACTGTCATGGCGGCGGCGGAGCTCAAGTCGAGTTTCTACGCCTGGAGATATTCTCACTATTTCACTTTTGTCGAGCACAAAGAAAAGAACGTTTCTGTTAAATGTAAGTTGTGTCCTGGCGGGTCAAAGAGCCTATCTACTGCCCAAACCAGTCATTCACATCTCTTAAAACATCTGCAGAAACAACATGCTGGGACGAAGCTAGTAGCTAAGACCAGAGACTCAGCCGACGCCACTCAACCTGCACCTGCACCTCAGCAGCAGCGGCTGGATTTTAACCGAGGGACTGCTAGTCAGGGGAAAGTCGATGAAGCCATTGCACGGTATGTTGTAGAACACATGCAGGCTATTGCTACTATTTCTATTGCTATTTCTTGATCAACAGATTGTATTATTCTCCAATGCAGTAACAGCACTGAAATGAAAGCTCTCGGGGTATTAATGGGAGCCCTTTGTTTAAGTAACTAAAACGTTACTTTTCACAGTAACGCATTACTTTTTGGTGTAAGTAATCTAACTGAATTACTTTTGAAATGAAGTATCTAGTAATGGTAACTAGTTACTGCTTTTCAGTAACTAGCACAACACTGGTAAACACACACACACCCACAGCCGACGGCACCCCTGGTGGTGTGGAGGGGTCGTCACACTCCCCCCCATAAAGAAAGGAGTGCCGATGGTAATAAAAATAAAAGCTTCAAACACAGAGAAATAAAGAAAGGCAGGGATATAAAGAGAATATGAATTTGGCAGATGTACAAGAAACGGTGCCAAAAAGAATTCGTCTGAGAATATTAAGCGTTTCTTTTTGTTTAGCTCCGGAGGAAATGGAAAGCTCAGAAGCTTCTACTTCATAAAAGCCTCTGATTTATTCAAACGTAATGAAAACACACTGGTGACAGAGAACTGGCAAAATATATTCAAGGACAAGTACAAATATTTAAATACAAAGCACAATAAAGAAGTTCTTCTGTCAGGAAACACATCCAACCGTGGAGAGTGAGCTTTCACATCTGAGGCATTGTCTGAATGACTGAATAACCGGGTGATGGATATGCAACATCCTTACTGATCTGCCATGTTTATTTATTTTTTTCTAACTTTTGAAGCTGAGCTGGAAGCGTCAGCCAATCAAACACGTTTATGCAAATCTGACAGTAGAAGCGCTAGCCAATCAAACCGCGTGTAAGCAGGGAGAACCAGACCGCAGTTCATTTCCTCATATTCCAAACGAGAAGTTACGGTAGCAAATCAGTGCCACTTGGAACACCGTCGACCCAGGCCACTCAACAGGACCCTCTTCACACCACAGTGACCATCCGTTAACGCAACACATTTATTTGTCCCGACATAACTGTACCTCGAAACGGTCAAATCCACACACCAAAACAATACAGCTATAATAGCCTTCAAAAAACTCCACAATGACGTGTGTAAACCTTTTCCAAACCCAGCCAACAAGATGTTTTTCAAATGTACCGTAATTTTCGGACTATAAGCCGCGCCTTTTTTCCCATTTTCCGACCCTGCGGCTTATATAACGGTGCGTCTAATCTATGGATGTTTACAGCTAACGGCCACTAGGGGACCTCCTAAATCTATGGCTTTCACAGGTTACAGTCCACCACCTTTAACGCTATGGGCTCTATGGCCGGTATGGCCCACCGTTAAGCGGCGGGCTTAAAGGAAAAGCTGGAGGCCGGAAAAGAGTGAGACAGGTAGCACGCTAAAGTAAAAGTGGAACCGAGAGACAGAACGAGAGACAGGACGAGAGCAAGACAGACGGACATTACGAGAGCGAGACAGTTTGTGCAAAGGAAGTTTTCGTGCACAAACCCTCCGCTCAGTGGGAGGCGTGGATGACTAGCGGCGACAAATCATTCACCAAAACTGGTCGCATGCGAAAAGCAACTTTCGCTCAAGTTTGCGAGTGGATCCTGACAGCGTGGAGGAGCGTCAAAACATCCACGATCACCAACGGGTTCCGAAAGGCTGGACTGCTTACATAATTAAACATTAAAACACCTGCGGCTTATAGTCCAGTGCGGCTTATATATGTACACATCATTCAATTTAGCTGCTGCGGCTTATATTCAGGTGCGCCTTATAGTCCGAAAATTACGGTAGCTATTAGCTAATTGAAGCAGATTTGTTCACATGCCCTATCAAATAAGATAAGGATAATGTTAGGGATTAATTTTGTCTTTACTCCTTAGACATTTAACCTTATTTTGTGTGTTGACATGTACGACCATCCCTGCTTCTAATCTCCCGTAAGGAATGTGTTGATGCAGTCGTATGTTGATACTAGGTTTTACAGCTTGACCTACGGGCATAGGGAGGTTTTGCGAGTGTGAGCACGCTAGCTTCTAAGCTCCAGAGACGGGAGAGACATCTCCTGTGTCTGCAGATGTGTTCACGCCATGTCTACGCCCATCCCCAATATGTGGGTTGACTCCCTGTAAACTAGTTAAAGGGTCTATCGAGATGCGAGGCTGATGAGATGTGACATGGAAACCCACCCCGTGCAGTCAGAACCTTTGACTGTGTGACTTTTTTTGAAAATGTTGACTTTTTCTAAAAATGTTGAATTTTTCTCCAAAAATCTGACTTTTTTCTCAAAATTCGAAAAATCCTGACTTTTTTCCTCAAAATTCTGCCTTTTTCTAAAGAAAATTGCCTTTTTTTTTAAAATCCTGCCTTTTTTTCCTCAAAATCCAAAGATTCTGACTTTTTTCAAAATCCTGACTTTTTTCTCAAAATTCTGACTTTTTCTTAAAAAAAATTCCTTTTTTCAAAATCCTGACTTTTTTTTCAAAATCTCAAAATGTTAATAATCTCTCGTCCCCGTGATGTGAATTTCTCCGGCCGATGCTTGTATTACATCTCAGTGTTCGACACTCCTGCTCGTCCCGTGTCTCCTTCATGAGTCGGTGACTCCCACTGCATTGCTACACACAAGTTTCCTCCACAGAGAAGATATATTTTATTGATCTAAAATTGAGAAAATAGATATTAAAGAGGGAATTATGACCTGAAACATGTCCTAACTTGCATATTCTCATTCAAATAACCACTAGAGTTGACAATAAAACAACAGCATTTGCAATTATTGGCAGAATAACGGACCGGAAAGTAAACCTGTCATTGGAAAGGAAGCCAATTCTGACAGACATTCCTATAAATTCACCCAAAACGATTCAATACAAGCATTTTTGTAAGACGTGAAATCACAGAAAATGATTTACAGTTTTGCAGCTTTAAACTTTTCCCTCGTTAAACTTATACTCTTCTTTTTATTTAATCAAAACTGCATGTTTTGAGTTTATCCTATGTGTGTGTCGGTAGCTGTAGTTATCCTCTTTACCAGGCATTTCCATTTCAAAAGCGTTGTAACGTGTTCGCCATTAACATAACGCAGACTTTGCCCTTTTTATAATTGTTCACTCGTGCAGAGGAAAAGATGAAAACAGCAAAAAGAAGGTCCTGAGTTTCTTCAAAGTACAGATACTTTTTCTCCGAGTGCTTGACGGGACACGTGAAGTCATCTCAGAGCAGGTGCATATCCGTCTGTCTCCTCTGTGGGCTTTCATCTCAATGCTACAATGGAGGTGTCAATCCTTCACGACTGTGGGTACAATGTCTGCTCGAGTGCAATGAAGGTGTGTGTGAGTGTGTGTGTGTGTGTGTGTGTGTGTGTGTGTGTGTGTGTGTGTGTGTGTGTGTCCGTCTCCCTTTAATTAAATGTAATGCAATAAAATGTGTTTGCATGCATGTATTTTTGTGTCTGGCTCTCTTTAATGCTGACGGTTGTGTGGGCTTTTTGTGTAGGCGTGTCACGGTGAATGTGTTGCTGTGTTGCTGTGTGTGTGTGTGTGTGTGTGTGAGTGAGAGAGGGTGTGTAGCATAGTGTGTGTCACCAGTGTGCTTGATCAGCAGTCCTGCTGCTATCCCATTAACTCGGCAGCCGCAGGGCATGCTGGTCCGACCCGGAGGAGCCTCGGTAACAGCAGGGCCCAGGGAGGTCATTTTCATTCAATCGCCTCCAACTGGACCAATGCGGCACCATTATGTGTGTGTGTGTGTGTGTGTGTGTGTGTGTGTGTGTGTGTGTGTGTGAGAGGGAGAGAGAGAGAGAGAGAGAGAGAGAATAGACATTACATTTTTTGATTACAGGCACTGGCTAAGGAAAATAAAAACTAATTGCAGTTTTACAGAAATCCCAAAAGACACACTTAATCAGCAATATATCTATATACTGGTTGATTGATTATGGAAAGGGAGAGGATACACACACACACACACACACACACACACACACACACACACACACACACTGTATGGAAATTATGCAAACTTGTCAACATCTTTTTCCGTCAAAGTATGACTTGAAAAAGCATATTTCTTTCTTACAAAGATAATCGTACACATGATGTGTGTTGATATCCATATGTGTACATGTTCTTGAATATCAAATATGTATGCCTAACGCAGTGGTTCTCAAACTTTTTCTGTCATTCCCCGCTTTGAACAGGTGGGCCTTTTCAAGCCCCACCTGTTCCTCATCGCTCCAATAAAATGGTAGGCCAAGCTTAAAATTGTCAAATGTATCGTTCTATAACAGGGGTCTCCAACTTTTTTTAGGATGAGGGTTACTTTCAAAAAATAAAACAAGTCATGAGCTACTTTTACTCCTCTTTTTTTTTTTTTTGCAGTGTATATATTAGCACATTTTAACATTATTATATGCTACCTTTAACCTTTGAGTGCTGTTTGGGTCTGTGGAACCCATTTTCAGTGTTTACTAAAATAAAATGTATGCAATTTAATTATTTTAACCTGCTTTATTTGGTGGTGGACGTCACATCCTCGAGGGTCCGGGGGCATGCACCCCCAGGAAGATTCTTTTTAAATGTTGAAGTTGAATGCATCAATCTGGTGCACTTTGAGCTAGGGCTGCTCAATTAAATCGTATTTTAATCGCAATTACGATTTTGGCTTGCAACGATTATGAAAACAACATAATCGAAATAAAACGATTTTATTTATTTTTTAAATAGGTTTTTCAGTTGAATTATACTTAAAGTTCAGGGTAATCAACTGTTAAAAACATACTTTTCAAATTATTTTCTTCAATAAATTGATGTTTTTCAAAAAAAAAAAAATTGAATTGAATATTTTTTTTTTTTCGTGACCCACCTATCACATCTCTGCGCCCCACCAGTGGGGCGCGCCCCACACTTTGAGAAACGCTGGCCTAACGGATGATGAGTATTTGTTTTGTATTAAGTCCACCTGCATTTATTTGATGTATTTATAAACTTGAATGCAGATGTACCCTAGCTATGTATACACAGTTTGTTTCACAATGTGCATGAATGGCCATGCATTGCAAACTTCAACACATTTTAAAAACAATGGTTAAAGCTCCAGATTATATGGAAAGATTTTGAAAATGCTGTTAAACATTAACATGGAAGGGAGACGCATGGTTCAAGGAAGTATCCATGACATGTGGAGCGAGTCAAAAAGGTTATTATATCATGTCATTTTTAGATGCTATATTATCCAAAGTGGCTTACATACTTAATAGGCAAGGCAAGGCGAGGCGAGGCAAGTTTATTTATATAGCACTTTTCAACACAAGACAATTCAAAGTGCTTTACAAAAAATGAAAGACATAGTGACGAAGGTTGCTTCGTCACTATGGACTGACGGCTTCAGGCCGGGTAATGTGGCGCTTTGTTGGCGTGATTGCACTGTATATGTTGTCTGTGGCTGATGACGGTGTGCACCTGGTGTCCTGTGTGGTCTCCTCCCCCCTCACCTGTGTCTTGTTGTGTTGATTGGAGGGTGTGTATTTAGGCTCTGTTGCCCTGTCTGTGGAGTGGGCTGGGTGTGTGTGTGAGATCCTTGTGGCTGCAGGATGTGGACAAAGAGAACAGCAGGATTGAGGCTGTGAACTTTGTGCCCGTGTTTTTAATAAATGCCCACGCTGGGTTATATTTGTGGACGTTCTGCCTCTGCCTCCTTGCTTGGTCTGGGCCGCTCAACGGTCAGATTCACAGACATTAAGAAAATGGCATTTAAAATCAGTCATTAAAAAGAAAAGCTAATAAACATTAAAAGAAAAAATACATGGATAAAAGTTACAGTGCAGTTTAAGATATGAAAAGTTCAATTAAAAGCAGCGACAAAAAGAAAAGTTTTCTTGCTGGATTTGAAAGTAGTAAGAGTTGCAGCGGACCTGCAGGTTTCTGGGAGTTTGTTCCAGATATTTGGAGCATAATAACTGAATGCTGCTTCTCCATGTTTAGTTCTGACTCTGGGGACAGAAAGCTGACCAGTCCCTGAAGACCTGAGAGATCTGGATGGTTCATAGTTTAGCAGGAGGTCAGAAATGTATTTTGGGCCTAAACCATTCAGTGCTTTATAAACCAGCAGCAGTATTTAGAAATCTATTCTTTGACACACAGGAAGCCAGTGTGAAGACTTCAGAACAGGATGTGATCCACTTTCTTAGTGTCAGTGAGGACTCGAGCAGCGGCGTTCTGGATCAGCTGCAGCTTCCTAATAGATGTTTTAGTGAGACCTGTGAAGACACCGTTGCAGTAGTCGAGTCTACTGAAGATAAAAGCATGGACACGTGTTTCCAGATCCTGCTGTGACATTAGTCTTTTAATCCTAGATATGTTCTTTAGGTGATAGTAGGCTGATTTAGTAACTGTTTTAATGTGACTGTTGAAACTCAGGTCAGAGTCCATGACTACACCTAGATTTCTGGCTCTATCTGTTGGTTTGAACATTGCAGACTGAAGCTCAGCGCTAACTTGTAAACGTTCTGCCTTGGCTCCAAAAACCATTACCTCAGTTTTATCTTTGTGTAATTGGAGAAAGTTCTGACACATCCAGTCATTGATTTGTTCAATGCACTTACTCAGTGTTTGAATTGGAGCATAGTCTCCTGGTGAAATTGTGACGGAGCGTCCACACTACAGCTTCAAAAATAGCTTGGAGCTGGGCGTGTCTGGAGCTTGGGGATTTTATTCAAGCAACACGACCAACAACCAATCACATGAATCTCCCGCCCCCGACATACAATGCAAAAAACCCCGGGGATTTTATGGGAGCAATATATATATATATATAAACTCCCCAAACAGGCGAAAACCTACCAGTTTCCCCCACTGTCTCTTCCACCTCCCTCCATGCCTGGTTCCTCCGGTTTGTGTCCCGGTAGGTGAAGAGGGTCTGGTCATACAAAACCGGGTGATTTTCGACGGCGATAGTTAGTTTCTCCTCCGACTTTTTTTGAAATATAGAAATGAACGGCGGGATATCTCTCCCAGCTTAGACGCGGTTTGATTGGCTACGGCTTCAGCTGTCAGATTTTGGGAAACGGGATTTGATTGGCTGGCGCTGGTTACTCCGGCGTCTCCGGCGTCAGAAGTTGAACATTGTTCAACTTCTGACGGCGGAGACGGACCGCTCTGCTACCCACAATTCAGTTCGGCGAAAAAGCGAGGCTACGTGACGTCACCCCATTGAAAGTGAATGGGCAGATTGGAGCTTTCGACGCTGTAGTGTAGACGGGCCGTTACTATACTAATACTGTGGGCAATCCCCATAGGAGCAATTTGGGGTTAAGTGTCTTCAGGGACACAACCACATGCTGACTGCAGTGGGACTCGAACTTCCTATCCCCTGATTTGAAGTCCAGCGCACTACCCACTGCGCCACGGCCTCCGAGGTGCATACGAAATGCACATTTTCTCTTTTGCTAACATTGCATTGTATGGAATGACCTTGCTGCTGCTGTGCACTCCGTGCTTTTCTTATTACGCATAATTAAAGTGATTGATCTCTCCCTGTGAAAACCACTTCAGAACACATAAGTCATTGCTATGGTTACATCCAAATTCATGCGAAGTGAAACGGTTTTAAAACAAATGATATTTTTTGCCAGACTCTGAATTTCTGACACAAGGTGAGGGCCGCTGACTTTGGGTTATTAGGCAGCAAATACAAACCCCAGCTGCGGCGCTTTAGGAAAATGAGATGCAATCATGACGAGCCCAGAAACCAAAGACCTGTATTTTATCAAAGCACTCTGAATAATTGCTCTCAAATAAACACATGATAAGCACGGAGTATGTTTGTTGTAATGAACTGAATCTTAGTCTGCCCGTTCTTAAAATGCATTTCTGGAGAACTCGTCTCTGTCGTGACGTTATAAAAGCGTTCTGATCTGCTGCAGCTGTGTTTCCTGATACCTTCCCTCTACCTCTAAAGTGTCTCTTCCCTTCTGGTGTTGGCTTGTTAAACATTGATGTGTGATGCCGTGGGCTTGTTCTGTTTCACAAAACAGCTCTTTTCTCGTGTTGTTGTCAGTCTGTTGGACCTCTTCAGTCAAAGCGCCGCCCAGTATCCAGATGCTTTCTGGTAGTGTCGGCCACAGTGCTCAGAGGTCATTTAAGTTTGTTGGCAGCATATCTGGAAAAAGGTTTTCGTGCCTCAAAGTAATAACAGCTTGCCTTTTGTCGCAAGCTGTCATTTTCCTGCCACGATGCCAGATGAGAAGACCTCAGAAAACTAAACACCACATTTTGAGGCGTCATGAGTTCCGATTGCAGATCCTATAGGATGGAGTATCAGTACCTCTGTAGTAAGTAGAGTGTAATGGCGCTTTTCCACTGCAGGGCCTTGCTCGGCTTAGTACGGTGTGGCTAGGCCTCGTTAGGTCTCGGTAGGCCAGGCTCACTTTATGCTGCGTTTCCATTACAGTTTAGTAGCTGCGTAGTTACTATAGTAACGCAGTGTAGGCGGAGCCGTGACGTCATCTTCAATGAGAACCGTTAGCTCTTAGCACTCAGAGCTCACAGCTCCTCATATCTGTTCAGACACTAGACAAAAGTTAAACTAGTCCAAACCACATCCAAACCACAGACTGCCTGTGTCATGGCGAATACAGTCGCTGGTTTATTATTACAGTCTGTGTAGGCCGTTGTTGTGAGTGTGGACGGTCGGAGCATATACTGCGTTAGCTTAGCCAAGCTCCATTTAAAAAACACGCATTTTGACTTGTCAAAGCATTAATGCATGGTTTTTACTAACCGGTATCAGTATGTTGTTACTTCGGCATCATTTTGAAACGTGTATTACAATTAAATCACGGTCAAATATGTTCATTGTGTTGTAGTTATAGCCCCCTTGCCAGCGATTCTCTCACTCGTTTAGCATACTCAGCCCGACTCAGCCTGGTTGTTGGCCCGGAAAGAACCATTTGGAGAGCCATAAAAACTGTGAAAAAGTACCCGCTAGCCGTAACTATGCCAAGTGGAAACGCAACCACAAACGAGCCGGGCACAGCACGCTTAAACCGCGCTCCGTGCTGTAGTGGAAATGCGCCATAAGTGCACCGGACAAAATGTAAACAGTTGCATCAATGGACAAGTACAAGTTATATTTGGCATTAACAAACTGTGAGTGTAGTGCTTCCACCTTTTCACATACAGTACAAACCTTTCTCTTTCTTTCAAAATGGCAATTTACGTGTTTTAGTTTTGGTTTATTATTCACTTTTTTGTCTTCAGGAGGCCCTATTGTGCTTTTGTGCATCTGTTATATAGGCAAGTTTACAGCACCTTTCAACACAAGGCAATTCCAAGTGCTTTACAAAAATGAAAGACATTAAGAGCAATAAGAAATAGTGCAGTTGAAACAAATTATAAAATGGCATTTAAAAACAGTCAGAAAAAAAAGAAACATAAAAATACTAGAATATTAGACTTTGGCCTTTAAACTATTTTTCTTTTAAATTCCCAGAATTAGGACATTTTGTCTGTTTTTAAGACGTTTCCGCTTTTGTAATTTACAGGGCAGTGTCATATATGAATAGGGTTACAAAGGGGCGGAGCATTTCCATGGGAAGTTAAGCTGGGGAATTTTGGAAATATTCGATGCAAAATTAAACAAAAAAATGTTTTTGTAAGTAGAACAGAACAAGTTTTAATTATTTTATTGAATAATTATTTGTTTCATTGAAGAACGAAAATAGGAATGTTGAGTTAAATATTACTCATCCCCCCCAAACCCACTAATTAAGAAATGAACAAAAATGCACCGCCCATCCAAAAATCACCACAAAGTCCCATTCTAAATGTTAAATGAAAAGAGCCCTTCTCCCTCTGTTACGATTATTGTGTTATGTCACGTTTTGTACGTCTTGTTTTGGGTGTTTTGCTGTTCTCCCTGTCATGTTTTCCTCTTGGTATATTGTCTGGTCCTTTCCCCTTGTGTTTTATGTTTAAAAAAAAATACCTTTATTTCAAGGATATGGCACACGGATAATCAGAACACTCCCCGGTGAACTCAGTCATAGACAAACGACGAACCAACCCTGAACACAGGAAGAGACAAGACTAAATACAGGGAGGGGTAATCACAAGACGAGAAACAGCCGGGCAGGGGAGGAGAAACACAAGGGCCACAGGTGAACATAATCAGACAACTAGACACACCAGGGAAACTAACGACGGGAGGAAAAACACAGGAAGAAGGATCAGACAATACACCAAGAGGAAAACATGACAGGGAGAACAGCAAAACACCCAAAACAAGACATGCAAAACGTGACATAACACACTAATCGTAACACCCTCCAAAAAGTCCCATTAAACAAAAGCAAATCGTCCTTCAAGCAATCCTCTGCATTTTTGCTAAAGCCTTTCAGTCAACGGGCTCTTCCTGGGCCTCATCAGCATCACACTCTGAGTCGTCCTCTTCAGTGTCACTGTCCAGCCTGTTGAGGATGGCTCTGTGTCCGGCTCAAAGAGCCTTAGGTTTGCCCGAATGCCAACCAGTGTTTCCACTCTCACATGTGTGAGCCTGTTGCAAACCTTTGTGTGGTCTCAATAGCCATGCAGTAAGCAGTGTGCTATGGCATGGATATTCAACTGTACTTGAATGGCATCTGTTTGTTTTAGTCAAGATTATGCTAAAAAAATACTTATTTAAGTTCCCTATGAAGAGCCAACCTTTAATTTTTGAAAATTCCCGTTAATTCCCGTTAATTCCCGTTAATTCCCGTATCGTAATTCCCATACATTCCTGTTCATTCCCGTTAATTCTCATAAATTCCCGTTAATTCCCATACATTCCCGTTAATTCCTGTTAATTCCCGTTAATTCCCATACATTCCTGTTCATTCCCGTTAATTCCCATCAATTCCCATAAATTCCCATAAATTCCCATAAATTACCGTTAATTCCCGTTAATTCCCATAAATTCCTGTTAATTCCCGTTAATTCCCATAAATCCCTGTTAATTCCCGTGAATTCCCGTTAATTCCCATACATTCCCGTTAATTCCCATAAATTCCCGTTAATTCCCGTTAATTCCCATAAATTCCCGTTAATTCCCATGGAAAGTTTCCATCTTGGAAAATTCCCGGAATATTGCAACCCTATATAGGAATAGTTATTAGTTACTATTATAGTTATTAATTAAAAGCAGCGACAAGCAGACCCCGTATAGTTTTAGTGCATGTAAATGGTGTGCAAAGGCTAAAATCCCCGCGTTGCCTCCAGAGGGAGTTAGCTAAGATTTAACCTCCTAATTTGATGGTAAAATACTTGCCTAATTCATAATATGATTAACTCCTTGACACAGTTCAGTAGGTAATAATTCATTAATGATCGGTTGTTGCCTAGCAGCAGGTTGATCATCTTCATCTCTCATTACAGCTTCATGATTTATCTCTGTTATTCGCAAACAGTTTGGTTTAATTGGGTCAGAATGAATGACTCCACTGTCCTTTGGCTCGGGTTGAAATGGATGTAATTAGCCCCGGGTCGCTTTCAGAACGGGTCATGGTTAGTTTATTTTCATCACGTAACCGAAGCACGGATCCACTTCAGAGCAGTTCTTTATGGATAGACACTACATATATATCAACCTCATGGCTTCATAACAGGATTAAAAGACAACGCTCTGTTGTATCACGTACTTTACAGACATTTAGATGTTACGCCATACGTGTAGACACGGGGTCAGGTCCCATGGTTCATTACACGCACCTGTCTTTTGTGATGTTTTGATGCCTGTAACGATGCCTTAACCACTGTTTCAACTAGTTACCGTTTAAAGAGCAACCGTCTTCACTCAGAAAACCCACAAATACCATGAACCCCTGTTGCATTGAGCTGTTGTAATGAAATGACAGTTTAGGTGGTATGATGTCAATGTTTTTTTCCTTAACCTGTTAAGGCCCGAGCCTGTTTTTCAGGTCAGGCTCGAAAATGAAATTCCCAGAACAAATGCCCATGTCTTCACTTCTAAAAGGGGTACATTAGTAATCTTTTTTCTCAAAGCAAGCGTAGATCTGTGAGTTGAAGTGTCAGAATCAATATAGATGTTTTTATTTTTATTTAGTTTCATATTAGCTGCTAATGATAGCAGCTAATATGTATATTTTATAAGCTCCAAAATATATTTCTAAATAAAATTCGAATTTGGAGATTTCGGTAAAAGTGTGCCATAAGTTAATTTTAATTGTTTGAATTGAAAGTTATTTATTTTGCAGGTCTCCCTTGAAAAAGAGATATATGATCTCAAGGGACTAATCTGATTTATAAAGGTTTGAAATGAAATGAAATGATTTTAAAGTAAATTCAGATTGAACATAGTAAAATAAATTTAATTATTGTGTCTGTCCAAACAAATTACTTATAGTGAAAACCAGCCTTGAATGATGGGATATTAGACTAAAAGCCTTAGGAATCCAAACTATAACATACAATAAGTACCCTGTATCAAGATTGATGCAAAACAAGTTAAATACAAAAAAATCGAGGGGAAGTTCCTAAAATCCATCTAAACTGTACCCATTGGTGAATGAGTGAACTGAGCCAGAATGCCCTGGAACCGGAAGCTGCTATCATTAGCAGCTAATATGAAATCTCCGTTTTTGACTTAAAAATGGAATGATGGATTATCAATAATTTGACTTGTGTTTTGTTTCGGTAAAAATGGTTCGTATTGTCAGTTAGCTGAGTTTCTTCCCGTTAATCGGGTATGACACATTAATAGGTTTTTAAATATTAAAGGTGGGGTAGGTAAGTTTGAGAAACCAGCTCGAGATACACATGTTATATTTCATGGAATGCTCTTAACGTCCCGATAGCAAAGAATATATTAAATTCTTTGACAATAAATACATACATTTGTTTATCTCTGGAAGCCGTAGCGGTGTAAAAAGCACGACCAATCATCTGAACCGGCTAAAGTAACTGGATGGCCTACCTGCCTGTCAGCCTTCCATCTGGGCACAACCTTATCTCGTGCCCTCATTGGTCATATGCGCGTTCGTGTGTGTTGGGGGAGGGGCTCTGTGAGGAAGTGGCAGATATTTTCCGGCTGTGTATTTTCAAATTCTAGCGCACTCGAGCTGGTTTCTCCAAAATGACCGACCCCACCTTTAATAAGCCCTGAGAGACACAGTTTTGTGAAAAACAAACCGCAGCCCCCTCTACCGGGGGCTCTCGGGCATAACAGGTTAAACAACTTCACAAGACTCATTATCATCAAGGTCGGTCAAGTTCAGTTTAGGCAACTAATAAATACTTCTGAGCAGTGGTTGAAGGTAGTATATTTACTCATAATGTAAAGTACTTTATTACCATTTTGACATACTTGTACTTTACTTGAGTATTTCCTTCTCATGCTACCCTATACTTCTACTCCATTACAACTTGGTGGCAAATATCTCACTTTTTACTCCACTACATTTATTTCATACTAATATTTAATAGCTACTTTTTTACCTATAAAAACACATGCTTTGCTGATGTTATGATGCTGTTCTGTTTTACCAGTACACATCATGTTTTAAAGAGTAACTAAGTTGGCTCCACATTAAAATGTAATGACACTTATTCGGCAGTGATAAAAACAGAATAATAATATTCTATAATACTGTGAAAACAGACGTTCTGCATATTGAGTACTTTTAAGTTTGATACTCGAAGTACAATTATCTGAAAATACTCAATATTTCAATTCAGGATTTCAACTTTTAATGAATATTATAAGTATTTCTACTTTCGTAACTTAACTAACTTACTTTTATAATAATAATAATAATAATGCATTACAGTTTTTATCAGAGCGCTTTAACAGGTGCTCAAAGCGACAAGTACACATTACACATGTAAGAGTCATTACTGTGGACAGTAGCAGGTAAAGTGTCTTTCTCAAGGACACAACGGCCTGACGCAGTGGCAGCCGAGGCAGGATTCGAACTGGAGTTCACCAACGCCCCTTGATCTGATGACCAACGCTCTAACCACTGCGCCAAAAACACATAGGTACTTTCTCCACCTCTGTGTCCAGCAGAGATCTTTGAGACGTTGACATTAAGTTAAGAGAAAGCTTACTGTTGTGGTTTAAAGTAATAGAGGAGACAGGTTGTGAACCGTGGGCTTTTAATGTCAGAAATCCCCATCCTTTTGAACACAGTTTGTAGCGCCATCATTTCACAGAACTTCCTTTATGCCGTGGAAAGAGGTCTGCTCACACTATTCATGAAAATCTCTGCAGGCATTATTTGTTTTGATGGCTTACCTCCACATTTCTACATCTGAACTGAATTGTATATTGAAGACTGAGCACCCACTTGGAACGCACATTTGCTGCATTTTGGCAAGTCTGGAGGGGAAGCCAGGAGAGTATTTCAAAAGGATTTCTCTCCCTCTTTCTGTCTCTCTCTGACGTCAACACTGTGACCTGTTCTTTTGGTTCAGGGGCATGCTTTGAATCCATTGTCACATAAGCTGCGATTGAAAAAAAAATGAAATGTCTGAGTGTAGCTGCTGGCCAGATAAAGCATGGCCCTATTTCTTCAACAGGGATATCAGAGCGTTTGGAAGACTTCCGGCTAAAGGTTACCCACTAATCCTGCAGCTCAGGGAGATGACAGCCTACCTGTCCTTTAAGCAACTCTAATACCCGATAATATCCCGTCCTCCTAGACACTGTAGCAGTGGATGCACTTCAGTATTTTTTTTAAACACAAAGAAGTATGTGAACATGCTCTCTTGCAGGATAATAGGTTTGTGACATGAATATACATTAATGAAGGGTTGTTGACACTTTTTAATTGTATACGGTGGCCGACTAAATGGCCCAACACACTTCCATCAGCAACAATAAAAGCCCACATGTGCCACAAACATGAGGAAACATCATCAGTGTTACGTTCCCTATTGGGCTAGGGGAACCAAATGGAAGCGACACGACCAGAGTGGTATTGGTATTAATTATAAGTGGATTTATTATAAAGCAAGGTGTAACAAAATGGCAGGCAGGAAGCCTGAAACAAACAAGAGGGCCAAAAGGGCACCGGTTGACAAATAACCGAACAAAAGGAGGACTCTAAAGGCATACAGGGAAAATAAATACTAATAAAGAACTGCTAACAGAGCACTTATATACTAATAAAGATAAAGCTTATAGTTAGGGCTGATTAGATTCAGCCCCTTGTTTTGCTGATATAGGCTTAGTTTGTCGGGGGACATCTTATTTCTTCCTTCTCTCTGTCTGTACCCGTGTACTCTCATGTTCCATTAACCCAGCTTCCCCAAATGTCTTTCTTTTTGGTGTCTATATACGCTGGGATCCGGAGTCATGGATGATCCTGCGGTCCTGTGTCCTGGATCGCGAGCGCTGGATCTTGAGTCGTGGCTGTGGTCCTGGATCATCGGTCCTGATGGATATCCTCGTGGATTCATCTTCCTATTATACACACATGCATTTCCAAACATCTGGACTACCTATGTTGCAAATGTATTATCTTTTCAATTTACACACGGCATCTATTGCACGTCTGTCCGTCCTGGGAGAGGGATCCCTCCTCTGCTGCTCTCCCTGAGGTTTCTCCCATGTTCCCTTTGAACTGTGGGTTTTCTCTGGAAGTGTTTCCTTGTACGATGTGAGGATCTAAGGACAGAGGTTCTAAGGACAGAGGGTCTAAGGACAGAGAGTGTCGTATTGTCATACTGATATTCTGTACACACTGTGAAGTTCACTGAGACAAATGTAACATTTGTGATATTGGGCTATAAATAAACATTGATTGATTGATTGATTGATTGATAAAGGACTGGCTTATCTAAAGCCAGTTGAGTAGCACTTGAAATACTTGGCTCTATGAAACCTGATGTACTTTATGATTCTGTTTTCTTCAAGGTTGTGTCTTCCTGGTCGAACGCACTTATTGTAAGTCGCTTTGGATAAAAGTGTCAGCTAAATGTAATGTAATAAAAAAACGAAACAAAACCTCACTTCAAGAGTGGTACAACTAACAAAGGGAGTCTACACAAAACACACAGCTAACCTAAAAGGCAACAGTCACAAATCCTAACGATACTCTAAACACTAACTAACCTACTCTACACTCTACTAACCCCCAATATCACACGGAGATAAAGACACAAGGTTAACCACAGAATGAAGAGCAAAATGCGAGCGGCGTCTGTTCCTCAACAGAGCCTCCAGAGTGGTGATAGTCCGCAGCCTTTGTACTCCTCCCCAGCAGGTGTGCGCCGGCTGTGCGCTGCGATTGGACGACGTCGATCCAATCACCATCTTCAGAGTCGGACCAGGGGATGGGCAGCCAAGGATGCTGGAGCAACCACACAGCTCATTTGCATAAACACACACACAGCTGAAAACACTCACAGGCAGATTAAGGAGCAGACAAACAGCAACCGTAACAACCAGCAACTTCAAAACACATGACATTTACATTTACTAAACACTCGGCATAAACGAAACAATGCAAGAAGTTCAAAACACAACGAAAACCAGGGGACACTAAAGAGTGACGCACACAGCTGGGAGACCAGGGGACACTAAAGAGTGACGCACACAGCTGGGAGACCAGGGGACACTAAAGAGTGATGCACACAGCTGGGAGACCAGGGGACACTAAAGAGTGACGCACACAGCTCGGAGACCAGGGGACACTAAAGAGTGACGCACACAGCTGGGAGACCAGGGGACACTAAAGAGTGACGCACACAGCTCGGAGACCAGGGGACACTAAAGAGTGACGCACACAGCTGGGAGACCAGGGGACACTAAAGAGTGACGCACACAGCTCGGAGACCAGGGGACACTAAAGAGTGACGCACACAGCTGGGAGACCAGGGGACACTAAAGAGTGACGCACACAGCTCGGAGACCAGGGGACATTAAATAGTGACGCACACAGCTGGGAGAACAGGGGACATTAAATAGTGACGCACACAGCTGGGAGACTAGGGGACACTAAAGAGTGACGCACACAGCTGGGAGACCAGGGGACACTAAACAGTGACGCACACAGCTGGAGACCAGGGGACATTAAATAGTGTCGCACACAGCTGGGAGACCAGGGGACACTAAAGAGTGACACATACAGCTCGGAGACCAGGGGACACTAAAGAGTGACGCACACAGCTGGGAGACCAGGGGACACTAAAGAGTGACGCACACAGCTGGGAGAACAGGGGACATTAAATAGTGACGCACACAGCTGGGAGACTAGGGGACACTAAAAAGTGACGCACACAGCTGGGAGACCAGGGGACACTAAAGAGTGACGCACACAGCTGGGAGAACAGGAGACACTAAAGCAGGGGTGGGGAACCTCCGGCCCCCGGGCCGTATACGGCCCACGAGACAATTTGGTACGGCCCTCGAGGTAATTTATAAACACACGCAAAAAAGATAAAAATTAGAGAAATCTAGACCGCAAAACAATTAAACAAGCGAGTGCCTGTTTTTCCTAGCCAAGGTCAGGGTCCTTGAACACAACACGAGCCTAACGTGTCATCACGTGGTATGTCTCGTCTGACAGACGTGCTGATAGAGAGCACCAGAACACCACTCCGGCACTTCAGATAAGGAGCCGTACACATGCCGCAGTTTCTGCGTGGCTGTGTCTCTAGTTGAAAGCCCAGTGGCATCTGTTCATCTGTCATTCTGATCATACAGTCAATCACTTAGCATCTGGTTAGCTAGCTATGCTAACGAATATAAGAAGCTTTTTCTCCAACCAGTGAGGTAAAGGCACATCTTTATATGATCATTATAGTTATAAAAAAACAAGAGAATAAAGTAAACGGGTATAAAATACTATGACAGTAAATAACAGTTGTTATTAATAAACAAGAATACAGTTTAAAAGGGGAGTGATTTGTAAAATATCCATAAAGAAAAATAAATCTGCTTCCAGTTCTGTTTCATCTGGGTGTTGAGAGATGTTTCCATAGATCTCTCCATGTTGCTCTCAGAGTGCAGCAGATGCTTTAACTTCAACATTTAAAAAAAAAATCTTCCCAGGGGGAGCATGCCCCCAGAGGTTAGGTCCCCCCCCCCCACTTAAATCATGTCCACATGGATAGGAAACTAAATACTTTTGCACACATCTTGTGTCCATATCTTTCTGTTTTGGTGATCATGCCACAACCGTGCACGTGCATGCGCGAGTCATGGTACGATATCTGGATTAAGAGGTTGCTTGTTCTTTGCACAGCATGAACGAAAGGCGAAATTAATCTGTGATTTTAGTATTTTTAAGCGGAGGTCAATAACTTGTATACGGCCCTCGGAGGATATTGTAAAAATTGAAATGGCCCTTGAGAGGAAAAAGGTTCCCCACCCCTGCACTAAAGAGTGACGCACACAGCTGGGAGACCAGGGGACACGAAAGAGTGACGCACACAGCTCGGAGACCAGGGGACACTAAAGAGTGACGCACACAGCTCGGAGACAAGGGGACACGAAAGAGTGACGCACACAGCTCGGAGACCAGGGGACACTAAAGAGTGAAGCACACAGCTCGGAGACCAGGGGACACTAAAGAGTGACGCACACAGCTGGGAGACCAGGGGACACTAAAGAGTGACCGGACACTAGGACACAGCTGGGAGACCAGTGGATAATAAAGAGTGACGCACACAGCTAGGAGACCAGGGGACACTAAAGAGTGACGCACACAGCTGGGAGAACAGGGGACACTAAAGAGTGATGCACACAGCTGGGAGAACAGGGGACACTAAAGAGTGACGCACACAGCTCGGAGACCAGGGGACACTAAAGAGTGAAGCACACAGCTGGAGACCAGGGGACACTAAAGAGTGACGCACACAGCTGGGAGACCAGGGGACACTAAAGAGTGACGCACACAGCTGGGAGACCAGGGGACATTAAAGAGTGACGCACACAGCTGGGAGAACAGGGGACATTAAAGAGTGACGCACACAGCTGGGAGACCAGGGGACACTAAAGAGTGACGCACACAGCTGGGAGACCAGGGGACACTAAAGAGTGACGCACACAGCTGGGAGACCAGGGGACATTAAAGAGTGACGCACACAGCTGGGAGAACAGGGGACATTAAAGAGTGACGCACACAGCTGGGAGACCAGGGGACATTAAATAGTGACGCACACAGCTGGGAGAACAGCGGACACTTTTTTCATGTAAGGGTCGTTGTACCATGCTTCCAGCTGTCAGTAAATGTATGTATGTACTACTTCCAAAGAACTAATGGCCAATTCAGAAAAGCGGTTAATGAGGGCTACGTGTTAAAGCGATTGTAATATATAATAATATAAGGTCCTTTTGTTTTTACTTTACATCTCACAGCGGAGGGAGAAAAAGGTCAGGGTAAAGCAAAAGCATGTCGAGAACAAAATAAAAGACTTAGAAAGAAAATGGCATTACAGGATGCTGAAAGAAAATCTTATATTTTTTTGTCCATTTTATTTATTTAACTGATCTCCAACTTTTGCCTGAGGAAATCTGCTAACGGCACTCTCTGTCCCAGACCCTTGATTTCAATAAGGAAACTACCGTACTTTTCGGACTATAAACTGCGACTTTTTCCCCCATTTTTTTTGTACAGCTAACGGCCACTAGGGGACCTCCTAAATCTATGGATCTTACAGGTACAATTAACCACCTTTAACGCTATGGGCTCTAGGACCGGTCCGCGCCCGCCACCTTTAAGCGGCGGGCTCTAGCAGGAAAAGCGAGAAGGGTCTAGCTGCGGCCGCGGCCAGTACACGGCGGTACACGATGGTACACGACACGCCCACCTGACACGACACTACGGTGGCTGAGAAGGGTCTAGCTGCGGCCGCGGACAGTGGAGGTTGAACCAAGCCCCCAGGAGTGCGCCGGAGTCTTGTGGCCAAACGGTGGTACTACACTTCCTTTGTGGTCTCTAACTCGTTGGATAATTTTTTTTAAACTAAATAAACTACCCAGTATGAACGTTCCCGGGTAGCAGTTCTCTTCCCTCCCTTCAATCTAACCCTTCCCTCCATCCTAACCCTAACCACTCCCTACGTTTTTACCTAATCCTAATCTTCCTTCCTCCCTCCTAAACCTAAACCCCAAAACCTTTCCTACTGTAAGAAATTAAAATCAATGTTTATACTACATGGGCTGTATGATGTAAATCTCGTCAATTCGCTTTTAACGGTGTCGCCTCTCAGCCACCGTAGTGTCGTGTCAGGTGGGCGTGTCGTGTACCATCGTGTACCGCCGTGTACTGGCCGCGGCCGCAGCTAGACCATATTGGGAAAAGCTGGAGGCCGGAAAAGAGCGAGACAGGTCGCGCGCCAAAGTAAAAGTGGAACCGAGAGACGGAACGAGAGCAAGACAGACGGACAGTTTAGCTGCTGCGGCTCATATGCTGGTGCGCTTTATAGTCCGGAAAGTACGGTACTTCATTCTGTGTGTTGTTAAACAGCAGTAGCTAGACATTTGCAATGTGCCACAGAATCAACCATCGGAGTAAAAGTACAGTCTCTGTCCCTCGACCCGTAATTTGAATAAGAAAAAACACTTTAAAAACGACTTTATTCCGTCTTTTCTCAGAAAGAGCAGTCGAAGAGAAACAATAGATGCCACAGAATCAAACATCACTAACATTACACTCTTGACAGTCTGAAATGTCTGTCCTCAGGATCCTGATTCTTCACTACTGAAAGGAGCTCAACTGAAACGTACTGTGTTTGATTAAAATCTTGAACCCACGAGAGACTCCTCGCCTCTTAGCCGGAACATGACGCTCGTCAAGTATTACAGGAGCAATCCCTCCAGACACTGCAACAAAAGGTGTAACACACACACACACCAGCTGCCATTACTTACAAGGCATCCGGACACGTCAGCTCCAAAGGCCAGAGGCCATTCTCATCCCTGAAGAATGATGTCATGGAAAATGGCAAAGCAGCCAAAGGTCGGTACTCTTCAGGCAGATGGAGCCGTACAGCGACACGAGGCGCCAGACTGACTTTAAAAGGCCAAACCACGTGTCTGCGACCCGTTTCTAGCATCTCTGTTCTGTAAAAACTGTAATTTGTATTTCAGTGACTGGTGCAGCATTGAAACTATGACTGTTGTTCAAAAGGACGATTGTTAAGAAACACTAACGCTACGTCCACACAGCAGCTTTTCAAACATCTTGAACATCTTGGAGCTGGGCGTGTCTGACAGCTTGGGGATTTTTTGCGAGCAACGCGACCAACAACCAATCACATGAATCTCCCGCCCCCGACATACAAAGCAAAAAACCCCGGGGATTTTATGCGAGCAATATATATATATATAAACTCCCCAAACAGGCGAAAACCTACCAGTTTCACCCACTGTCTCTGCCACCTCCCTCCATGCCCGGTTCCTCCGGTTTGTATCCCGTTAATAGTTCTGGTCGTAAAGAACCGGGTGATTTGCTACCGTAACTTCTCGTTTGGAATATGAGGAAATGAACTGCGTCTGGTTCTCCCTGCTTACACGCGGTTTGATTGGCTAGCGCTTCTACTGTCAGATTTGCATAAACGTGTTTGATTGGCTGGCGCTTCCAGCTCAGCTTCAAAAGTTGAACATTGCTCAACTTTTGAATCCTGGAAATCCTGGAAATCTTCGCTTCGCTCCCCCACAATGCAGTTCGGGGAAAAGCGAGGCAAAGTGACGTCATCCCCATTCAAAGTCAACGGGCAGAGAAGCGTTGGAAGCGGTGGAAGTTGCTTCTGAAGCTGCTGTGTGGACGTACCGTAACAGTTAGACGACTGTCCTCTTTGTCGGATAAAACAACACCCATTCCTCAGAAAGTACACACTCTAGTACCTGAACTAATACTAAAACACATCTGTAGTACTTAAAGCCTTCATGTTTTGGATTGCTGAATTTAAATCATGGAATTGGGATTCATTAGGGTGAGGCTAAGGATGATCAGGATATCATGACGAGCCAATCAGCTTCAAGGTAGGGCGGGTCATGCCTCCGCTGTCTTTGGGTATAATTAATTATTAGCAGTATGCTTCAGTTTGTTACCGGAAGATTGATGTTTTCAAAGAAATGGGCTCTTGGTTTTTGGACAAACGTGCTTTCATTACAATGGGACATCTTTATAGACTATTGGCTTCAGAACAATGGGCTTTTGGATCAATGGCATGTCTGTGTGTGTGTGTGTGTGTGTGTGTGTGTGTGTGTGTGTGTGTGTGCTATAGCATGTTAGCTTGATGGTAATCAGGCAGAGGTTGTGGACTGTCAGTCATCCATCAGTCACAGAAGAAGAGGTACATGCTAAGAAGAGCAACTCGCCGCAGAACAAAGACACATGTGGGAATGTAGGGCGAGAAATGCACGGTTGAACAGAAACTAGAAAGAAAATGGTATAGCTGTAGAAAAAGTAGGTCATAAGCAGGACATGTTTGTATTTTATTTGTACTTCATCCACAGGAAAATGGGTCCTAAACACAAAGTCATATATTTGAAGAGCCCGAGGGAAGGACACATATACGATGTCTTCCTAAAGAAGTCTTAATATGTAACGCATTTTGAATAAATCTGTGATACATATGAATGAAAGTGCTTGCAGTGAACGCTTGGTAGACTGCCAGGTAATGTCTGCCACATACCTACCTTTGAAGGATCCTGTGACGTTAATTGAGGTATTTGAGGAAGTTGGTAAAGTGAAATTCTTTTAAGTGTCTGATCACCAGCCAGGTGTTTAAGAGAGAATGTTCACCCTGAGCCCAGACGTATTCACTTATCGGATCAGTATGAATAAGGAATGTCAGGTGAAGTGGCTTTATTGTTGCACTAGTCGTGGAACAAGTGCCTCATAATTCATTTTAGTCGGATATCTTGAGGACACTTGATTGATTTGGCACTAACAGTGGACTGTTGTATACCACGCAGTGCATTTTATGTTCTCCTTTTCTCCATAATACAGTACTGGATATAAACAATGGCCTTTTTGCTTTCATAAACTGCAACGGACTGTGTTTCTGGGAGACGTAGGTGCCTGCTTGCGCCCGTGCACGGTGGCTTCACATGCATAGCTGCACACCGACACAATGCCTGCCCTCATTATATCGTCAGAAACACAACTATTCTTGTTCTGACTTGAAAAGTTCCGTTTTGTTTATGTCTCCGCGTGCTTGTTAATCTGCAGCGAGTGAGTGGGTAGAAGAAGGCTTGTGTGTTGTTGTGTGTGTGTAGGTGCTGCATGTGGTGACTGTTGTGTAGGATTTTTCTGGCTATGAGTATGTGCCTCTCGACTGTTTTCCCGTCTCCTCGTCAAATTGATCTGCATGAATGTTGGTGGTGCAGAATGTCCTCTTTTCTCCTGAGGATAGCAGGCGGTGTTCATCGAATGATTCGTTCTCGTTCTCCCTCTCCTCTCAATCATTCTAACTCCATGCCGACAGCGATCCCAGGGGACAAAAACAAAGAGAGATAATATTGGGGATATGCACGAATAAATATTGGCATTGCGACTTTTTCTGTTCCACTGCATCCATCATATACACTCAGTAGAGACACGGAGGACTGAGGATGAACTCCTGCAATCAGCCTCCTCCACGACACCAATTCCACCCCTTCATGTTAACCCTGCAACCTTTCTTAAAGGGGCCTTATCATGTTTATTTCAGTTATTCAGTACTCAGTATATCTTTAAAGAGTCCTCCCTGCTGAGTTCAGGTGTATATCATTAGTGTCTCTACTTTAAAGAGTCCTCTCCTGCTGATGTTCAGGTGTATATCAGTATGTAGGTCTCTACTTTAAAGAGTCTCCCTGCTGATGTCAGGTGTATATCAGTGTAGTCTCTACTTTAAAGAGTCCTCTCCTGCTGATGTTCAGGTGTATATCAGTATAGTGTCTCTACTTTAAAGAGTCCTCTCCTGCTGATGTTCAGGTGTATATCAGTATAGTGTCTCTACTTTAAAGAGTCCTCTCCTGCTGATGTTCAGGTGTATATCAGTATGTAGTGTCTCTACTTTAAAGAGTCCTCTCCCTGCTGATGTTCAGGTGTATATCAGTATGTAGTGTCTCTACTTTAAAGAGTCCTCTCCTGCTGATGTTCAGGTATGGGTTGTAGATACGAGCATGGTTTTATATACTACCATGTTTAATCATGTTTTATGCCGGTTGCTAAGACTTGATAAGTCGCTCGTAAAACACAGGAGGTATGGAAGCTAAAAACACCATATGTGGTAAATTGTACAGCTGATATAACACAACACATTACAGTAGTTGTATTTCCTTTAACTGTGGATATAGGGTTGGGGGGGGGGGGTTGAGACGCACAGGCTGCAGTGGAGCCGCTGCGCACAGCTGATCGACAGCTGGGACACAAACCTCCAAATACGAAAACATAATTCAGATCCAGTCGTCATGACTCCACTCCGGAGGGATTCCCCGATCACTTCTTAGTCTCTCATCAGGGGGGGGTCTCCTGTCCCCGGTACACACACTCTGCCTGAGGAAGGATGTGTATTGTTTTTGTCATGAACCTTTTTCGGACCACTTATTTATTTATTTTGGTGACGATCCGACCTCCATGCTGCGACTCTGGTTCAAACTGCATCCACCAAACAATATGATTTATCTCCACCTCCCCAAAATAACCAGAATCTGACACGGTGTGAGATGTCTTTTTTAGCTGTTCTGTCGTCATTTCCTGCGATCTCCTTCCTGCAGTCAGTCAGGATGAATGAATGAATGAATGAATGGGCGTTTCTTTGACTATTTATAGGCAAATATGGGCGTTACGTGAAGCCCGCAAAATCTGCACCGCATTTCGATTCGATTGTGATTTATAAAGGGAAACCGGCGTAGGAAGTGCCATACACACTTTCCTCGCCGGTACGCAATGTTTGGTGAATCGGAACATTTCGGGAAATTTCTATACTTATTTTTTGGATTTCTACTACGTAAGCAACCTTCCCACGTGAGTCCTACGCACGGCGTTATAAATGAGGCCCCTGGTCCAGGTCCGGATTCAAGTCCTGGGGCCTCATTTATAACGCTGTGCGTTATACTGTCTTGTCTTTTCTACAACTCTACATGTGTACATTATACAGTACATACTACATACATTGTGATGTACATACATACAATTTTGATACAAATATCATACATAGTTAACTTAAGCATCTACCATCTATGTCACTCGGACAGTGAGGAGACTGTGGACTGTCAAGACTCAAGACTCAAGATGCAAGAGTACAAGTCTATGTGTTCTTGTTCAGGAACAACAGCATATTGACATTGTCTGGGTGAAGTGTTGCTCTTTCGGCAGCAGCCCACGCTGTCCACTATGTCTAAGCCAGCTTCCCTTGACGTCACACAGATCTCGCGAACAGTTGCGATATTTTGCGAGACTTCGTGAGCTCAGTAATGGCCGCCATATCAGAAGCCGACACGATGTTTTTCGTCTTTTCTCAGCGCAAATTTCTCGATCTATGGAAGGTTTTAGAACAAAAAGGAGAATATACGTAAGTGCCGGTTCCCGAAGTTCCGGTCTTAACCGGACTTGAACCGAAACTTTTTACAAGTCCAGTACCTGTTCGGCGTACCGGTACGCAGCACTAGCTGGCAGTCACACATCTGTGGAGGCGTCCCCCCACAGTGCCCTCCCACTCCTCTGCCAAACTACTGCATTAGTGTAATTAGATTGAGTCCCAGTATCCTCCATGCTTTGTGTTTTCAAAGGTTCATAACAAGGGAAAAAAGTGATGTCTCTGGCACTAGTTTGATTTAATGATGCCCCCCCCCCCTTATTAAAATGTAAACTGACTAAAACGGTCTTTTCTCTTGACAGCCTCTGAGATGGTGATGACATTTCCACACAAGCTGCTTTTGTATTATCCACCCTGCCTGAGCCAAACATGAATGAGAGTGATGAATTGGTTTAGAAGAAAAATGGCCCTTTGAAGTTTCAGTGCAATTGGATGAAGTGTGTTCGTGCTTGTCTAGCTGAAATATTGATGTTGGGTAACTTAAGTAAGTAATATATTCTTGTTAAGATATAATTTAACTGCACGTTAACACAGTTCTTGAGACTTCCACTTCCACTGGAAGACATTTATTCTTTTAGTCAGCGATTATACCTGACCACTTATGCAGTCCCTTCACTGTTTCCTGCCATTAGTCTAATAGGATGTTTCCTTTATAAGATATTCCCTTTCTCTATCTCCTTCCTTTTCATCAATAACACTGCCCGCTTTAATGCTGTAATTGTTGGACTGCTGTTTTACTCAGAACAAAGTGACAGCGTCCCCCCACGTCCCACTGTGAAATAATGATGGCTTCGATCGTCTTTTAAAATCATTCATTTCTGAACCAGTCTCCATTAAATATTGTCTCTAGAATAGCACACATGCTTCTTATGAGACAGCATGCTTCCTCTCGTTGTCGCTAAGATCTCCCTGTATGACAGTTTGTTGTAGCGTGACATTTAACCAAGTCTTTTAAGATAGTAGCACACTTTCCTGTGGAGAACCACTGCGAGGAAGCATCGGTGCAGACCAGATCTATGATTAAGAGTCTGGGCTTCGAAGCAGCTAACCGTGCTAACATAGTGGAAAGTGCTAAAAGAGCTAACGATGTTAACTGAGGTGAAACCCAACGGTGCATTATGCTTATTGATGAGAAATCCAGGCGTAGTTCTGGACCCCGACCTCAATTTCAAATCCCACATCAACACAATTACTAAATCGGCATACTATCACCTGAAACACATAGCCAGACTTAGAACATTCAGGTCTCAACAAGACTTTGAAAAACTAGTTCACGCCTTTGTTTTTAGCAGGCTTGATTGCTGTAATAGCGTATCTACAGGTCTCTGTACAAAACTACAACTAATCCAGAACGCCGCTGCCAGAGTCCTGACCAAAACAAAAAGAGTAGAACACATCACCCCAGTACTCAGGTCTCTGCACTGGCTACCAGTAGCTTACAGAATCGATTTTAAAATTATATTGTTAACTTATAAAGCATTCAATGGTTTGGGACCCCAATATATGTCTGACACGTTGCCCGAGCCCCCCAGAGCTCTGAGATCATCGGGGGCGGGCTTACTCATTGTTCCCCAGCTCAGAACCAAACACGCCGAAGCTGCTTTTAGTTTTCATGCTCCCCACAAATGGAATGGACTTCCAGAAAGCCTGAGGTCTTCACCAACGCTGAGTTATTTTAAGTCGAGACTAAAAACACTACTTTTTACAGCTGCTTACCCAGAAGCCTTTTAACTTGTTTTAGCACTTACCGTATTACAATGTCGTTTTTAAACTATTTTATATCTCATTAATGCATTGTTTTTAAGAAACTGTTATTCCATTATGTTTATGTGTTCCTCCCTGTTCTATTATCATGTGTTAATAATCATGTAAAGCACTTTGAATTGCCTCTGCGCCTGAAATGTGCTATAAATAAACATACCTTACCTTATTAAAATATGTATTCATCTTAACAGAGAAAAATACATTCATAGTAAAGGCTATACAATTAGATATTGTCATTGCGTCTGTAATGCTATTTTAATCAATTAACCTCATGGCATTTATAATGTTCTGTTAAGTGTAAGTATGAATATGTCTGCGTGTAACTGCACTATGACTGTTCCACAGTAAGAGGGCGCTATAGGCGTAAGGAGGCGCAGCTATTGTAGCTGACGTCAGGTATCAGGTATAAGGGATTGCTCCCCCCCCTTCTATCTCTCTCTCTCTAGCTCTCATGGAGAGCAGGTGAAGTGGTGCAATGCACATATGAAAATAAACCACGCCAGTTAAGGCTAAAGAAGACCTCGTCATCATGACCAGTTTATTGCTATACATGTGACTCTGTCATCATGTTCCTAGTAGTTTATAAACTGCATTTCGATTAAAGGTGGGGTAGGTAATTTTGGAGAAACCGGCTTGAGTGCGCTAGAATTAGAAAATACACAGCCGGAAAAAATCTGCCACTTCCTCACAGAGCCCCTCCTCCAACACACACGAACGCGCACATGACCAATGAGGGCACGAGATAAGTTTGTGCCCCGATGGAAGGCTGACAGGCAGGCAGGCCATCCAGTTACTTTAGCCGGCTCAGATGATTGGTCGTGCTTTTTACAGCGCCACGGCTTCCACAGATGATATTTTTTTATGGATTTGTTGTCAAAGCACTTCAGATATTCATTGCTGTCGGGACGTTAAGAGCATTCCATGAATATAACAACAAGTGTTTCTGAAGTGAATTACCTTCCCCACCTTTAAGTGCTTATACTGTACTACCTTTTTTTAATTTGAAGATGTTTTGTCTGCATTTCAGAAAAAGAAAATCTCAAATATTAGATATAGTGAAACATTTGTAATAAAAACATTTGTAATAAGAAACAACCTCAAATACATTCCATGCAGACGTATGTGACAACAATATGCAAAATAACAACAACAATAAGCCATGATAACATATATTTTATTTTTGCAAGTTATCATCATAGTGTGCAGGAACTTTTTGGCAATTTTTGAGGACTTGTTTCATAATAATAAAAAAAAAAGTTACATTTGAAGATGTTTTGTGGAGCTGTAAAAGTAGCCATTGTTTCTCATTAAAACATATTTTTGTTACTATTTCATCTTTTGAGTGAAGTCGGAACAGTTCAGTGTGCATCATTTCAATCTACCCAGCTAATATAAGTTTAGGTTTAAACACTAAGTTCTGTTTGGGGAGTAATGAGCATCCTAGGGATTCCTACCACTTGCTGACGGCGAAGTGATTTATCTTCCTACAAAGAAAATCCTTGACAGAACCTTCACTCACACACCAAGGCTTCTTCTGGAAATGAATGTGATGCATCAAAGTAGCCAAAGTCAAGGTAGTTGGGCTTAAAAATAGTGTCTTTTAAGGTTGTCCCTCAGCTGATTAAAAAGTGTATATAGTGTCTCTACTTTAAAGAGTCCTCTCCTGCTGATGTTCAGGTGTATATCAGTATGTAGTGTCTCTACTTTAAAGAGTCCTCTCCTGCTGATGTTCAGGTGTATATCAGTATGTAGTGTCTCTACTTTAAAGAGTCCTCTCCTGCTGATATTCAGGTAAGTGTTACATAGTGATAGAACACATAGGGATCACAGGGTTGTTAACCTTTGCAGACCTTTTACATGCATTCAAACCTAAATAACACACCACAGGAAATTGAAAACCCCAAAATGCATAATAACTCTTTAATCCTTCTATTGCTACTTTTTTCTTCTTCATTTACAACAACTAACAATATATATATCATATATTTGTGTTTATAAATTGTGAATAGAGTGCCTGGTTTACCTGTACAGGTGTCCTAAGGCGTATGACAGTGTGTTCCAATACCATTCAAAACGTTGTTGGGCCAATAGTAATTTAATCAGTTTTAAAAATGAGTATCAACCCGAAATCATTGCACATAGTCAAAAGCAATTCCAGCGTTCAATCCATATTTTTACGCTGTCAATATATCTTGAAATTGGAGCAACCGATGTTGGCAAATTGTGTTCCCTCCAAACACTCGTGCTTGTATATTCACATTCATCTATTAATCTGACATTCAAAATATGCCCCTAGGGAAACCATTCCCATCCTGTAGATTAAATCCCTTCAATTTAGGTGTCAAAAACAACAGACACTATCATGTTATCCCAAAGTGCATATACAACCTCCATGAAGCAGTGACAGTCCCGGGGAATGGATCCATCTGTCGGCCATCTGCCACTGATCAGGTAATTTGTCCACTCACTCTGGTTGGTAATGCTAATGGGAAATGTGCTGCGGAGCAAATTAATGTCAGATAATGCCTCGGAAAACATGTCCTAACACGGAGAGAGAGCTGGAGAGGCAGAATGACAGGGTGGAAATGTCCAACCCAGTCTCACAAAAATGTGTAATAGCGACGTTTGTCCACAGGGCAAAACGTATATTCACAAATAACCCTCTCAAGACGTGACATGGATACAATATGTTTTCCTATTAATTTCTAATGACCAGTGTCCATGTCACGTGATCGCAAACTTTCCCAGCGTGAGAAAAAAAAAAAACATGGCGGACACCCGATTTATTTTTTGTGGAAAATCCTAAATTGTAGGATAGTTTGGCGTTAAAATGCCTTTTGATTACATTTCTAGCGAGAAGTTTAGATTGTACTTTGGAATCTACGTCCAGTGGATGTGTAGGATCCATAGTTTGATAGATATTACGAAGATTATTTGAGCTCCATGTTTTTTTTTTACAAATTATTGTATCCATGTTACGTCTTGAGAGGGTTATTTGTGAATATACCACGTTTTGCCTTGTGGACCAACGTAGATATTACACAATTTTTTGTGAGACTGGGTTGAAATGTCTCCATGGCTTTCAGCAGGGGCGCATATAGTGGGGGGGGACGGGGTCCACCCCCCCTATTTAAAAAAAAATATACTGTATATATATTTATATTAAAAAATATATATTTTAATTGTTTTGTTATCATTTTTTTCAATATATATTTGCATACTGTATAAAGAAGTAATTTGTGGGTACATATGTGTAATATATAGATGACTTTTACTCATTGTTAATTGTTATTTCCTCAAACGCCTTTAATACATTATCTTTCTTGCACTTAAAGGTAAATATAAATTAATTTGTTAATCCACATACATACTTACATTGTATTATATGGATCTTGAAACAGTTCATATTTGAGTTTAAGGTTAAAAAATATATATTTAAAAAATGTTGTTATCATTTTTTCAATATATATATTTGCATACTGTATACAGAAGTACTTTGTGGGTACATACGTGTAATATATAGATGAATTTGACTTATTGTTAATTGTTATTCCTCTAAATTGTAATTTCCTCAAACGCCTTCATAATCATCTTTCTTGCACTTAAAGGTAAATACAAATTAATTTGTTTAATCCACATGCATACTTATATTGTATTATATTTGATCTTGAAACAGTTCATATTCGAGCTTAAGGTTAATCTTACTTAGAATATAATATAATAGAATCATTTAATGTCGTTATTACCTGTACAATGAAAGAAAGAAAAGCTTCTCCCTTTTTAAAAGGTGCCATCAAAACAAAAACATCACAACATACGACAACAAATACACGCAGCATACATACTTATGTAAGAATAAAGAATAAAGTGCAGTATTTATTTCCAGGGGTATATAAAAAGAACACATAGTAAAACTAATAGCAAGTAAATATCGTGAAAATATTTTCTCTCAGTTTCGTCACCCCCATTTCAAAAATATCACCTCCGCCCCTGGCTTTCAGCATGAAGAGTAAAACAAAGTTTCTACAACGGCCAGAGACTATTTTTCTGCAGAAAATCATCATGCACACTTGACCTGGTTTCACTAGCGGTTCTCATAGCAGAATGATGATGAAGAGAAGTGCTTTGCTCCCACCCAGACCCAATCAGGAGGCTATTTGTGAAACAGCCCATTGAGAGGCTGCTGGAGGAGCTTCTCGCACCTTTAAGCTCTTTATTTCTGAGTCAATGGTGCATAATTTAAGCTCTAAAATTAGGATGTGTTGCATTGCATTAACTCGGAAAGCCACATACAAAGTTTAACGGGATGAACAGTTTGCATTAACTTGACACAAAACCTGTATTGTATTAAATTACTAACCCTAACCCATAAAACGAAAGACAGACTGTGAAGAAGCAGAACATAATGAACCAATTATCTTTTGAATAACTTATGCTACTGGCAAAATGAAGTAGTGTTGACAGGACTGTCAAATATGAGGCATTTAATGTATAAATCAGATTAAAACCCTTAGGCCTACTATTTAATTGTTTGTTATATTCATTTACTTAAAAATGTTATGTTCACCAAGCTGCATTACACTTGAATGTGTCCTTCTACTATATAGATGGTGCTCTACACTTACATTGACTTGAGGTGCGATATTTTGGTTAGAGTTAAGAGTGAAGAAGTCGCGAGTTTTATACGCTAACGTGTGTGATTTCTCGTCATTTTTCAGGTGGGTACACTGTATGAATGTAGTCAGTAAACATTATAAAATAATGGATCAATTCAGAAAACAACTTGAGAAAACCTGGCACATTTGAATAAACAATCAAATTACAATTACCTAGCATGCTAACACGTAGCCTAGCTTGCGATGCTAGTGTGATTTAGCCGTTAGCCTTGTTCTCTTTTATACTGTAGCTGGTTAGCAATACAATGTTGTGATGCAATGACATAAGATAAGATGTACTTTATTGATCTCAATTTGGTACATTTTTGAAAAACAAGGCATTGCACATAAGAGGAATTAAAACAGTAGAAATAAACAATTCTGAAATGCAAAACATCTCAAATAAAACAGCATTACAAAAGTAGAACATATACATGTTAAAATACCAATTTACAGTAAACAAATATGTTTTTGTTGTAATTTTATTTGTGTCATGCTTCAAGGAAATGTGAAGGTTTAAGTGAATGAAGAGTTAATGAAGTGTTATTGGAGAGTTATCATTAAAACATCAGTTCATTACAGAAGTGGTCTAGTCATGCTAGTGATGTGTTACATTCACCTAAAATATTGTAGAAGTACCCCAGCTAGCGGGGAACATTCTCACAACTTCGGCTAACGTTACTGGTGATAATAAGGTTTTAAAGAAACGTTTTAATCTGATGTTCAAAGAACCTTTTTAGGATGTTTATTTTTTCAAATAATGTTCCTATAAGGTTTAAGGTTAACTAAGACATAACGTTTTAACTGCAACATTCAGAGGATGTTTTGAGGATGTTATTGAGATGACAGAAAGTGTTTTTATAAAATGTTCCTTTAAGATGTTTTTAGATAACACTGTTAGAACATTATGTCCTACTGTTCGCAGCGGGACGTTTTATTTTGGTTCCAAGAATGTTCTTCTGAAAGGTAGGATAACGTTCCCTAAAAACATTCTTAACATTTTGGTGATAACTTCTTAAGATGTATGAACGCATTGAGACAATGAATAGGACGTATACAAACGAATTTGCATGCCAATATTCACTCACATGCACTTATAATCACACTAAGGTATGTAGGCCCACAGTATTCATAATATCATATGTGTAACTGTTCGATAAGCTATCTGGCCGTGTGTGCATACTTGCCAACCTTGAGACCTCAGAAATCGGGAGCATTTCAAAACCACCGCGGGGGGGGATTAATGCTCATGCTCATTGTAGGTGTAAGTGCACTGCCTTGCTGCCTGTAGCAGCGTCCTTGATGGAGCATATGTGTGGGCTGGACCTGTAGGAAAGGAGTGAGCAATTTGTTCAGTTTTCTGTGACTATCTTCCTCACCCTCTCAGACTTTCAGTTGCGCCGCGCTGCTAAAGAGACTTGCTACCATGGAAACCAAACAATGGTGTAGCTGTATTAAAGTCAGAGTGGAAACAGTCCTGAGTAAATCTGATTTTGTTAGAAATCGGGAGAAATGCGGGAGAATTATGACCCCGGGAGGAAACCGGGAGAGGGCAATGAAATCGGGAGTCTCCCGCGAAAATCGGGAGGGTTGGCAAGTATGACAGCAACACAAAAACTCACTTGGCAAAAGGTCTAAATCTCGAGGTAGGTATCAGGAGTCAAAAGGCCCAGGTGCTCACGACATGAAACATAACAAACTGATAAAGGAACAAAGAAACACCAGGGCTATATATAGGTGAGGGGGATGGGCAGAGCTTGGTGTGGCATTGTTGTGATCACAACACTCACGTTTTGGACCGATGTAAGCATTTTCAGCAAAAGGAAGCAGAGAGACAAAATTAAATTTCTAAAGGAGAAAGGAATTTGCTTTGGATGCTTGTGTATTGGACACATAAGCCGGGACTGTGAACGACGCTTGATCTGTGAGGTTTGTGAAAAGCAACATCCTACTGCGCTCCACATAAATACATCTAATGTGGAATTGGGACAAACCGCTCAATCACAAACCCCCCCTCAGACATGTGGACGTACAGGGGCCGGAAACGATGGCTGCATTCTTTCAATTATTCCAGTGCAGGTCAAGTCCACAAAGGGAAGTGAGATTATACAGACCTATGCATGTTTAGACCCTGGAAAGCACAGCCACATGCTGCTCAGAAGATCTCTTACACAGATTAAACATCACAGGAAAAAAAACTAATTTTCTTTTGAAGACTATGGGACAGAAAAAGGTCGTTCCAGCTTACTCCTTATTTGGGATGTAGGTATCTGGTCTTGAGGAAAATAACTTTGATCCTCTTTCCAGAAGTCCTCTCACAGAAGCAAATGCCAGTAAACCAAAGAACACATTGCTACAGCCGCAGATGTGAAGAGGTGGAATCATTTGTCAAAAGTTCATATCCCCAGCATAAATGCCAATGTTGACATGTTGATTGGAACCAACGCTCCCAAGATAGTGGAACCTTGGGAAATTGTCAACAGTTGTAGAAATGGCCCATACGCTATGAGAACAGTGTTGGGATGGGCCATCAATGGTCCTTTACATGGAAGCAGCGATGGGCAGCATGGAGATTTCTTCTGTTGTGGTGAATAGGATTTCTATTTCCAAATTGGAGCTCATGCTTAGCAGTCAGTATAATCATGCCTTTAATGAAAAGCCCTCAGAGGAAAAAGAGATGTCAAGGGAAGACCAAACCTTTATGGAAATCATGAATACATCGGCAACACTACAGGACAACAGGTACAGCCTGAAGTTGCCCCTTAAGACACCTGACGTCCTTCTTCCAAACAACTGTGCAGTGGCAAAGCAAAGGCTACTTGGATTGAGGAAAATATTTGTGAGTAACACAAAGGATATGCCAGCTTTCTGAATGGAGTGATTGAAAAAGGGTTATGCTGAACAGGTACCAACACAGCAGCACTGTGGAAGTGGAACATTATGGTACATCCCACACCACAGTGTTTACCATCCACGAAAAGGTTCTCTCCGAGTGGTGTTTGATTGTGGTGCCACATTTAAAGGAACATCATTAAACGATGTACTTTATCAAGGTCCCAACCTCACCAGTTCACTGCCTGGAGTTCTCACTCGTTTCAGGCAGGAACCTGTGGCATTCATGGGCGACATAAGGGCTATGTTTCACCAGGTCAACGTCACAGAAGAAGACCGAGATGTCCTTCGTGTTCTCTGGTGGCCAGTAGGGCTGTGCATCTTCACTGGTCTCACGATTCGATTCAATTACGATTATCCTGTCAACGATTCGATTCGGTTCGATATCCCGGTGCATCACGGTGCATCACGATTCATACCAATGCGTTGCATCCTCAATTTTCTATATTACTGACATGGCTTATTTTTCATCAATGCATACATGCAGTAAATACATATGAACTCTCTTTTTTTATTTAGAAAGTGCTTCAGAAATCAATAACATAAATGTCTTGACATTAATTTATAAACCAAAATAAATGAATTGTATACGTCTAGCCTCCGTGTGGTGAAGTTGTTTCATCCTCAAAACAAAAAGCTAATGCTTCTGCAGTCTAGCTGCAGCTTCTAGCCACGGCCTTCTGTTAAGAAAGGACACTGAATGTCCTGAATGTGGCATCACACACAGGACTTGAGTCTGAACACAGCAGACAACAGGAGTAGTTACAACAGCATACAAACTAAAATACTGCATGTGGGTGCACACTCACATTCTCTGTTTTACTGTTACATAAATCCCATGAATGCATGAGACTAAGTTAGCTTTCATTATATCTCAGTGATTAAGTGAATAATAAAGTTTCTATCGGGTCACTATCAGCATGTCACTCATTATTTTCAGGAGGGGGCGGGGGGCTTGGAGGAACGGAGAGGAGACGGTGATCGCGGAAGCTTTTTTCCTCCTGCCTTCACAAACTTTACACACGTATATATCGTCTGCAAATTGCTAGAGGACATTCATACTCTGCAATCCAAGACTTAATTAAATCCACAAAAAACCTGACATGATTGTAACGCGATTCTTTTTGAAAAACATAATCCCTGTCTGTGTCTCTGAGCCGCAGCGACACGGAGTGATTCGGAGCAGCTGCTGTTCTGGCTGCCAGCGTGGATATGATGTTAAAATCAGAGCTTCATGTGGATGAGTCTGTGTTTTGGACAGACAGTACTTCAGTTCTGAAGTACATTAACAACGAGGCCAAGCGTTTCTACACATTTGTGGCAAATAGGATCACAACCATATTGGAGGTTTTTCCTGACAAAGGAGGACTGGTGCGCTCTGTCAAGCTACAGGACCAAGGCCAACATTATTGTGCGACCTATTACTAAACTATGTTTAGTACAGGAAGTGTAGGATGTGCATTTCTATGTATTGAAATATGATTTTTACATTTGGCTCCTTAATTGTTTTCAATTGATACCTGTACTATGAATTATGGGCTGGTGGGTATAAAGGTAGGAACCTATGTGTGTTGGAGAGAGGTTCCGCCGGAAGGCCCATACAGTTTTGACCACACCACAGAGCACACACCACACACACACACCACACACACACACACAGAGAACACACACACGGACACACACACACGGACAACACACACACACACACACACCACACACACACACGGAGAACACACACACGGAGAACACACACGGAGAACACACACACACGGAGAACACACACACACACACACACACACACACACGTAGAACACCACACACACGGAGAACACACACCACGGCGAAACACACCACACACACACACACGTGTAGCAACACCACACGGAGAACACACACACGGAGCACACACACACACACACACATACACACACACACACACACACCACACACACACACACACAACACACACACACACAGGATTACAAGCAAAGGTATTGTGTAAACGGTAATATCGTGTGGTGAATATGGAAAGAAGCAAGTACAATGGAAACCAGTCAAATGGAAATAAATGGACTGTTTCAAACTGGAAACTTTGCTTCTGACCTTTATTCGGCAGCAAACTTGTGTGCGTCCATTACACCCACCAAGCGGATCCTCAGAGGCTTACAGCGTTGGCTTAGCCTCTACAAGGGTAATTGTTTTAGCCCCTAAGAAGAGCCTTTCTGGCAAAAATAAAAAGCAGTTTTCTTTCGGAGAGCGAAACTGGAGGTGATGTACAAACATCAAATGATTCAACATTAGCATGGGATACAGATTTCTAATCACACTGCAAACATATTGCATATTCAACATGAGTACATTTTCTCCTGAATAAAATTTGCAAAATAAGATTTCCGCATATAGTGTTTAAATTGCAAAATGTGTTATTCATAAGGCTGCTTTTGGTGTGGCATTCATCTAATGGGTTGTTATAATATTAGGCATTTTTAATATGGAGTGGATGTAGATCTGGCATCCAATCACCCATAACATAACGTACCAAAAAA
>JAMFTG010001298.1:0-27500 GCA_023974075.1 Chaenocephalus aceratus
TTTCTTCATCCTCCCTCTTCCTCTTCTTCTTCGGTGCTGTATTGGCGAAGGTTTCTTTTGCTCCACGTCCTCTGACAGCCTCCCTCCTGCTCCCTGGAAACACAAGAGGAAGATCCTTTTACTTTACTTAATGCACATGTATCTAAAACACATAATTGTTGTACCCATGCAGAAGAAGAAGAAAAACAACAACGATGTATATTAGCTGCTACTAGCACAAACCACTGCTGCATTGTGGGTAATATAGGCGCCATGGCTAATGTTATATAAATTATCTTTAAAGACCATTGCACCTTTTATTTTCTTGCAAAATACTTAACCTATAAATCCTTCAAAACTAGCAGCTCTTTAAGATGGTACTACGGGAATTAGCTTAGCATGCTAACTTCCACTATAAGTCGGCGTATTTTAGTCTAAATCTGCTAAATGTACACTTTTTTTTACGTACCTCGGTCAGTCTCTTTACCTTGACTTATTATATTTATATAAAAAATTATATTTATTTTTATTTTAACTTATATTATTTTATTATTTCTGAATCTAATATAAGTAAAAGTTTGTCTGCAGCCTTGCTAGCATCTTGCATGCGACTGTTCTACGGGAATTAGCTTAGCATGCTAACTTCCACTATAAATTGCCATATTTTAGTCTAAATCTGCAAAATGTACACTTTTCTTGTACGTACCTCGGTCTCTCTCTTCTGGTCCAGGGGTGGAACATGTTGTTGGAGCCCCCCCTCTTCATCCCATCCTCCAGATCCCAGGAGGAAGTCCGCATCAGACCAGAAACACCACTGCAACATGGAGAGGAACATTAAACCTAGATAATGTAATGTAAGGAAAAGCGCTATAAAAATCCAATGTATTATTATTATTATTGCATTATCAGAATCAGAAACAGAAACAGGTTTATTGCCAGGTGGGTTTACGCGTACGAGGTATTTGACTTGATGTCATAACAAATAACATAAAATAATATCAGAAATAATTACAAATATAGTAAAATATTGCAGTATTTAATAGAGAAAGAATGGAATAAAAAGGAATAATATTCCGAGTTATTAGGGGAAAAGTGCAAAATTCCGAGAACATTTTTCAAATTATTCTTAAAAAATTAACAATATAATTTATCTTATGGTGCAAACGTGATACTCGTGATGCGTTCAGGTACTGTAGGGATGTTGGCTGTACAGCTGCTCCCCCAGTCTGCAGGAACCCGACACGCTGTAACTCCTCTGCAGGAATCAGGGCGAGGACGTGTCAACAAATACTTTATGTATTAAATATTTGAATACCGTAATATACAGTATATTCATATTTCTGTGTTTCTCACCCTGTTTCCGATGCTGCCCTGCATCTTGTCTGCCAGGACGTCCTCAGTGCTGGCGTCCAGACTGCGCCCCCCCCACCCGACTGCAGGTGTGTGTCCATGTGTGTGGGTGTAGGGGTGTGTGTAAGGTTCAGTGTGTGTGTACAGATGTGTGTGTGAGCTGGCCAGCAGTAACTGTCTCTCTGCACGGTCAGCGCGCGCCAACAGCGTCTCGATGAACACTGAAGACAACCGAAAGGGGTTTAAATTCAGGGTTCAGGACTCATAATGCTGACTCGTTTCAGGGATCAGGACTCAAAATGCTGACTCGTCTCAGGGATCAGGACTCATAATGCTGACTCGTTTCAGAGGACTCATAATGCTGACTCGTTTCAGAGGACTCATAATGCTGACTCGTTTCAGAGGACTCATAATGCTGACTCGTTTCAGGGATCAGGACTCATAATGCGGACTCGTTTCAGGGGACTCATAATGCTGACTCGTTTCAGAGGACTCATAATGCTGCCCTCGTTTCAGGGTTCAGGAACTCATAATGCTGACTCGTTTCAGAGGACTCATAATGCTGACTCGTTTCAGAGGACTCATAATGCTGACTCGTTTCAGGGGACTCATAATGCTGACTCGTTTCAGAAGACTCATAATGCTGCCCTCGTTTCAGGGATCAGGACTCATAATGCGGACTCGTTTCAGAGGACTCATAATGCTGACTCGTTTCAGGGTTCAGGACTCATAATGCTGACTCGTTTCAGAGGACTCATAATGCTGACTCGTTTCAGAGGACTCATAATGCTGCCTCGTTTTCAGGGGACTCATAATGCTGACTCGTTTCAGAAGACTCATAAGGCTGCCTCGTTTCAGGGATCAGGACTCATAATGCGGACTCGTTTCAGAGGACTCATAATGCTGACTCGTTTCAGAGGACTCAATGCTGACTCGGTTCAGAGGACTCATAATGCTGACTCGTTTCAGAGGACTCATAATGCTGACTCGTTTCAGGGTTCAGGACTCATAATGCTGACTCGTTTCAGAGGACTCATAATGCTGACTCGTTTCAGAGGACTCATAATGCTGACTCGTTTCAGAGGACTCATAATGCTGACTCGTTTCAGAGGACTCATAATGCTGACTCGTTTCAGGGGACTCATAATGCTGACTCGTTTCAGAGGACTCATAATGCTGACTCGTTTCAGAGGACTCATAATGCTGACTCGTTTCAGGGTTCAGGACTCATAATGCTGACTCGTTTCAGAGGACTCATAATGCTGACTCGTTTCAGAGGACTCATACTGCTGACTCGTTTCAGAGGACTCATTAATGCTGACTCGTTTCAGAGGACTCATAATGCTGACTCGTTTCAGGGGACTCATAATGCTGACTCGTTTCAGAGGACTCATAATGCTGACTCGTTTCAGAGGACTCATAATGCTGACTCGTTTCAGAGGGACTCATAATGCTGACTCGGTTCAGAGGACTCATAATGCTGACTCGTTTCAGGGATCAGGACTCATAATGCTGACTCGTTTCAGAGGACTCATAATGCTGACTGTTTTCAGGGGACTCATAATGCTGACTCGTTTCAGAGGACTCAATAATGCTGACTCGTTTCAGAGGAATCATAATGCTGACTCGTTTCAGGTAGGACTCATAATGCTGACTCGTTTCAGGAGGACCTCATAAATGCTGACTCGTTTCAGAGGACTCATAATGCTGACTCGTTTCAGAGGACTCATAATGCTGACTCGTTTCAGAGGACTCATAATGCTGACTCGTTTCAAGGACTCATAATGCTGACTCGTTTCAGAGGACTCATAATGCTGACTCGTTTCAGGGGACTCATAATGCTGACTCGTTTCAGAGGACTCATAATGCTGACTCGTTTCAGGGATCAGGACTCATAATGCTGACTCGTTTCAGAGGACTCATAATGCTGACTCGTTTCAGAGGACTCATAATGCTGACTCGTTCAGAGGACTCATAATGCTGACTCGTTTCAGGGTTAGGACTCATAATGCTGACTCGTTTCAGAGGACTCATAATGCTGACTCGTTTCAGAGGACTCATAATGCTGACTCGTTTCAGAGGACTCATAATGCTGACTCGTTTCAGAGGACTCATAATGCTGACTCGTTTCAGAGGACTCATAATGCTGACTCGTTTCAGGACTCATAATGCTGACTCGTTTCAGAGGACTCATATGCTGACTCGTTACTCGTTTCAGGACTCATAATGCTGACTCGTTTCAGAGGACTCATAATGCTCGTTTCAGAGGACTCATAATGCTGACTCGTTTCAGAGGACTCATAATGCTGACTCGTTTCAGAGGACTCATAATGCTGACTCGTTTCAGAGGACTCATAATGCTGACTCGTTTCAGAGGACTCATAATGCGGACTCGTTTCAGAGGACTCATAATGCTGACTCGTTTCAGAGGACTCATAATGCGGACTCGTTTCAGAGGACTCATAATGCGACTCGTTCAGAGGACTCATAATGCGGACTCGTTCAGAGGACTCATAATGCGGACTCGTTTCAGGGACTCATAATGCTGACTCGTTCAGGGGACTCATAATGCTGACTCGGTTCAGAGGACTCATAATGCTGACTCGTTTCAGGGACTCATAATGCTGACTCGTTCAGAGGACTCATAATGCTGACTCGTTTCAGAGGACTCATAATGCTGACTCGTTTCAGGGTTCAGGACTCATAATGCTGACTCGTTTCAGAGGACTCATAATGCTGACTCGTTTCAGAGGACTCATAATGCTGACTCGTTTCAGGGACTCATAATGCTGACTCGTTTCAGAGGACTCATAATGCTGACTCGTTTCAGAGGACTCATAATGCTGACTCGTTTCAGAGGACTCATAATGCTGACTCGTTCAGAGGACTCATAATGCTGACTCGTTTCAGGGACTCATAATGCTGACTCGTTTCAGGGTTGAGGACTCATAATGCTGACTCGTTTCAGAGGACTCATAATGCTGACTCGTTTCAGGGACTCATAATGCTGACTCGTTTCAGAGGACTCATAATGCTGACTCGTTTCAGAGGACTCATAATGCTGACTCGTTTCAGAGGACTCATAATGCTGACTCGTTTCAGAGGACTCATAATGCTGACTCGTTTCAGGGGACTCATAATGCTGACTCGTTTCAGAGGACTCATAATGCTGACTCGTTTCAGGGACTCATAATGCTGACTCGTTTCAGAGGACTCATAATGCTGACTCGTTTCAGAGGACTCATAATGCGACTCGTTTCAGAGGACTCATAATGCTGACTCGTTTCAGAGGACTCATAATGCTGACTCGTTTCAGAGGACTCATAATGCTGACTCGTTTCAGAGGACTCATAATGCTGACTCGTTTCAGAGGACTCATAATGCGGACTCGTTTCAGGACTCATAATGCTGACTCGTTTCAGAGGACTCATAATGCTGACTCGTTTCAGGAGGACTCATAATGCTGACTCGTTTCAGAGGACTCATAATGCGACTCGTTTCAGAGGACTCATAATGCGACTCGTTTCAGAGGACTCATAATGCGACTCGTTTCAGGGACTCATAATGCTGACTCGTTTCAGAGGACTCATAATGCTGACTCGTTTCAGAGGACTCATAATGCTGACTCGTTTCAGAGGACTCATAATGCTGACTCGTTTCAGAGGACTCATAATGCTGACTCGTTTCAGAGGACTCATAATGCTGACTCGGTCAGAGGACTCATTAATGCTTGACTCGGTTCAGAGAGGAATCATAATGATATGATCGTTTCAGGGGACATAATAATGAGGACTAGTTTTAAGTGGACTCATAATGGGACTCCGTTCAGGGGACTCATAATGAGGACTCGTTTCAGAGACTTCATAATGCGGATCGTTTCAGAGGACTCATAATGCAGAATCGTTTCAGAGAGACTATTAATGCGACTCGTTCAGAGGACTCATAATGCTGACTTCGGTTTCAGAGGACTTCATAATGCTGACTCGTTCAGAGGACTCATTAATGCGGACTCGTTTTCAGGGACTCATAATGCGGACTCGTTTCAGAGGACTCATAATGCGGGACTCGTTTCAGAGGACTCATAATGCGGGACTCGTTTCAGAGGACTCATAATGCGGATCGTTTCAGGGGATCATAATGCGCTCCTCTATAGACGATCTTTGATCACCTGTAGTCTGAATTTTGCCTCTGCCTCTTTCTCAGCAGTTTCCCTCAGAAAAGACTCAATGTCCACCATCTCCCTGAAAACACACACACACACACACACACACACACACACACACACACACACACACACACACACACACACACACACACACCGTCAGTATAAAATAGGATATTTGCAAGGCTTTATATATTTTTTTATGTATATGTATTTTATCCATCTCTTAACCGAGCTTTAGATGCCGATACAATTGTATAAATGCCACATGTGCATCACACACACAAACACACACACACACACAAACACACACACACAACACGCACACACACCCTCAGGCCCGCACTGTCATCTTACATTTAGCATCACTCTGTGTGTGCGTGCGTGTGTGCGTGTGTGTGTGTGTGCGCGTGTGTGTGTGTGTGTGTGTGTGTGTGTGTGATGCAGATTAAACATGACGTGTCCTCTGTCTGTGCATCACGTCCTGTTTCTCAGCTCATTATGAACAGACAGAAGATAGATTATTTTTGGTAATCATTATTTTTAGATCAAAGTTTAAATGCTAAAAATTAAAATAACATGTTAAAGATAAAGAAACGCGAAGTATTTTATTTGTATTATTATTATTTTTAAATGTTTAGTGTAAATGTAATGATGAAAGCGGGCAGGTACTGACTGCTGCCGTTCGTTTCAGCTCTTTGTCTTTTCCTTCCAGATCTTTCTTCAAGCGCTCCATCATCTCCCACCGCAGCACAGACCTGGAGAGGCAAAGTCAATCACTTTAAAAACATACTTTTTAGTAACAGTTTAATATTTATTTTGTATATATATATATATATATATATCACGTATTTTTTCAACTACTTGTCTTATTTTTTTGACATCGTTCTTATATCCTCCTGGGACCCAGAACATTGGACATGTTGTTAACATGCATCTCCTTTTACTCCTTTGAGCGACTCTATCGATCCCTGACGTGCTGCACAGAGGACATCCTGGTCTTTCCAGTGATGTCATTGGTTAAAATTGCATGCTGGGAAGTTCCTCTTTCTTTTCATCCAAAATGGCTGCATACCAGAAACACATGTTATAGAAGCAGGAGGAGGAGAAGTCAAATATTGCTGAATAATTGTCATTTTTACCATGAAAATCATATATTCTTGTTTATAACACGTGAGGAACTATATCATTAGTTCTGAAAGCAATTAAATAATTAAAGTTTTCAAATAACAGCCCTTTTATAAATGTCCATCGTAGTGGACGTCAGGACGTCTTCATGGACTTTATGACTCAGTATCGTTGCAGGAGACGGAACTGAAGCAGACATTTTCTGCACCAGAAAGTTCAGGGAGATTCAGAGGATGAGAGAGGTGAGGCTCTCACACCTGGGACAGAAGAGGGTCAAGAAGAGGGGGGGGGGGGGGTGCAGGAGGCTCCATGAGCGCACAGACAGATACATAGACAGATAGGGACGAGCGGGGAAGACATGTCCCCCTGTGGGCCAAGAGGAGCACGTATGTCTTATTGTTGTTTCTATCTGAAGTGGAGCCACGATGAGAGCTGCCTCAGGAAGCTGTGTTTCTGTGAGCCGGTCAGATGGAGACACATCCATACAACCAGTCGAGATGACCTACAGCCCGTGCCGACTGGAGTCAGTGAGGTACTTCCCACGACATCGACTACAAAGTCTTTGAAGATCTGGAAAGATTCACCAAAAACCAAGCTACTTCTGTAATGACCAAATAAACAGCAACGTTCAGATCAATCACTTCTTCATGTTTTAAATAAAGCTGAATGTATTATTGTATTAATATCACTCTATAACCATAATACGTTACATAGTCCATCTGTTAGTTTTGGCTGTCTTTTCAAACTAATATGGTCCCGACGTCCTCTACAGTGGACATACTGTAACATTTTAAAATAAAATAAAAAAGTCTAAATTGCAAGATGTTTTTTTTACCCTAAATAGGTAGGAAATCACAAAAAAAAGGAAATTGGAAGACACTTTTTTCCTCGGGTCCCAGTATATTATTTTGTGTATTTTCCACCCATTCTACATATATTTTTTGGACATATTTTTTAAATGTATGTTTTACCTACTTTTCAGATATTTCATATATTTTTTGTGGGATTTTTTACATATTTTCCCGATATTTAAAATGAATATTTTTCTTCTACTTTTCTGATATTTTTCAGATACCTTAGAGATTAATCACCTAAAAAATGTTTAGCACATACTTTCTGGACCCTTTTTGACATTTATACTGTTTAGTGATCAAATAATCTGCATATTGATGAAAAAACAGTTCAGCTCCAGTAATCTGTAATCCCCAGCAGCGCTCACCTGTCTGGACAGGTACGACGCCCGCTCCTCCACTTCCTGTTTCTGGCTCTTCAGCCTCTCTCGGCCCCGCCTCTCTTTCTCTAGCTCCGCCTCCCTCTTCCGAAGCTCCGCCTTCAGTCGAAACACTCGTCGGTTCACCCTCTCCTCGACCTCCGCAAACATCCGTCCGATTTTAAGATCCACTCCGAGTCCCAGACGCTCTTCCAGCCCGATGTCAATGACCTCCAGGTTCAGCACCCCCACTTCACGTAGCTTCGTATCCAGGAAAGGCTGCACAGACTGGGGGAGAGCCAGAGCTTTGGAGAGGTCCTCTGGAGGATCCCCGAAGGAGGCCAGGTCCATCTGGAGGGAGAGGTCCAGAGAGGAGCTCTGTTTCTGGGGTTAAAACGGGACCAGGGAGGGGGAGCAGAACGCTGGAGCTCCGGACACGACCCTGAGAGGAGAGAACTCTTTAAAGTAGAGACACTACATACTGATATACACCTGAACATCAGCAGGAGAGGACTCTTTAAAGTAGAGACACTACATACTGATATACCTGAACATCAGCAGGAGAGGACTCTTTAAAGTAGAGACACTAGACACTGATATACACCTGAACATCAGCAGGAGAGGACTCTTTAAAGTAGAGACACTACATACTGATATACACCTGAACATCAGCAGGAGAGGACTCTTAAAGTAGAGACACTACATACTGATACACCTGAACATCAGCAGAGAGGACTCTTTAAAGTAGAGACACTACATACTGATATACACCTGAACATCAGCAGGAGAGGACTCTTTAAAGTAGAGACACTACAACATCAGCAGGAGAGGACTCTTTAAAGTAGAGACACTACAACATCAGCAGGAGAGGACTCTTTAAAGTAGAGACACTACAACATCAGCAGGAGAGGACTCTTTAAAGTAGGGTTGATGTTACCTGTGACAGCACCAGCAGGGTCTCGTAGGTGTGTCGGCTGACCAGGTGAAACACGGAGCTCAGGTACGGACGAGAAACGAAAACCGTCTCCACAGCGAGGACAGAAGTAGGGCAGCGAGGAGGAAGAGGGACAAGAAGAGGAGAGAGGAAGAAGAAGAAGAGGAGGAAGAGGAAGAGGAAGACATTCTTCAGCAGGAAGCTGCACCTGCAAGACGAAACCAGAGCGAGGCAGAGAGATATGAAAATATCATAAAAGCACCCAAGAATAAAACTGGGTCAGTGTGTGTGTGTGTGTGTGTGTGTGTGTGTGTGTGTGTGTGTGTGTGTGTGTGTGTGTGTGTGTGTGTGTGTGTGTGGTGTGTGTGTGTGTGTGTGTGTGTGTGTGTGTGTGTGTGTGTGTGTGTGTGTGTGTGTGTGTGTGTGTGTGTGTGTGTTGCATAATTGATTTTGCACAGATAAAGATTTAATGAGAGTGAAGTCTGTGGAATAAAAATATTAATAACATCTTCTGCAAAAGTGTGTGTGTGTGTTTATATGATATTGTTTCATGTAGGAACTCGTTATGTTGATACATGTTAGCACACACACACACACACCACACACACACACACACACACGCTTGTTGGATATGACGTTTGTAGGCCGTGTGTGTAATCGTTCAGTGAAGCATGCGTCTTCCACCCTACTGACTGTGTGTGTGCGCGTGTGTGTGTGTGTGGTGTGTGTGTGCGTGTGTGTGTGTGTGTGTGTGTGTGCGTGTGTGTGTGTGTGTGTGTGTGTGCGTGTGTGTGTGTCCATGCAGAGGAATTATCACGGATGGATGCGCAGGAAGAAAGAAATGTATTTTTCTAGGTTTGTGTCTTTTATTCTTCAGTTTATTTCCTGTTTTTAATCATCTCACTTTCCTGAGGCAGTTTTGTTTTATTGTTATATCTTAAATATAATCAACAACAACAACAACAACCATTGGATGTAAATGAATTACACAAATAAATAAACCTCATAACTCTGTGTTCTGGCTTTCTGATAAATCATTTCTGGACTTTGTCGTTTTTTTGGTAAATAAAAATGTGTCAAATTGTCATATTTTTTTCCATTTTATTTGTACTTTATATTAAATATATATGTTATATACATATATCTGTATACTGTTGCTATGTGTATTTGTAGTTATTAATCTTTACATTATTCCTACCCAATGCGTGAGAACATGCAGCAGTAACACATCAATCAGATCTGATTATTATTATGTGTACAGTCTACATGCGTGTGCGTGCGTGTGCGTGTGCGTGTGTGTGTGTGTGTACCTGAACTCTCACCTGTGCAGCAAACGGAGATCTGTCTCGTGCGTCGATCAATCGGCTCTACGGTAAGATCCCCTCCCGGTTGCCATGGTTTCCTGCTCCTCTTTTTACACCCCGAGCGTCTGAACGAGCCATCCCATAATCATGAACACCAAGCTCCCGTCCGGCTGCGAAGACACTCTGAACTCTGCAGCGACGATCTGTGTGAGTGTGCGTGTGTGTGTTTGCGTGTAGCTGGTGACGTCAAACCGCGTCACGAGGTCCTGATGTGCAGATGATGGCGGAGCAAAAGAGGGAGGGGCTACAAATACATTCATTTTTAAAATACGTTTTTTTATTTTATTTGTATTATTATTATTTCATAGTGAATCATTATTAATGTTATTTTTTTATTATTATTATTTTTTATTGTTTTATTTTCATTTTATTTGTATAATTAATTTTATTATTATCGTTTTTTTTAAACGAACAAACAATAACATTTTAAAGCAACAAATAATTGCTTTAAACAAATAGCAATATTTCAACAGAAGTAGAAAAATAAATAGTCTTAATTTAAATGTATTTGAAATGAAATATACTTATAATCATCATTTCTGTCACAAAGTGGATTATGTTGGTGCAGCTAACATGCTAACAGCGGATCATGCTAACAGTGGCTCTTTAAAGTGTGTTGGATCAGTTGGAGGACTTCCGGTGAGCAGGACTCAGAATGACGTCACTCAGGTGAGCAGGACTCAGAATGACGTCACTCAGGTGAGGAGGCTAAAGTTCTGAGTTGTTTTATTGGGTTTAGGGTTTTTTAATGTGCATATCGTCTCTGCTGGTTGCCCTGCTGAGTGTTTGTTGTTGTCTGTATGTGTGTTGCTATGTAACTCTGATGAAGCTCCTTTAGTGTGTTGTGTTGTGTTGTGTCGTGTTGTGTTGTGTTGTGTTGTGGTGTGGTGTGTTGTGTTGTGTTGTGTGGAATGAACGAGTTGTGTCAGAGGCGTCCATCACGTGCTCTCTGTCGCCTCACTTATATACAAGGTGGCATTTAATGCAATTCACGTCATAATTAAATGTCACACAGTAAATCCAGAGGTGGGAAGTAACTAAGTACATGTACTCAGGTAAGTACCACTTAGAGGTACTTGTACTTTACTTGGGTATTTCCATGTTATGCTACTTTGTACTTCTACTCCACTACAGTTCAGAGGTAAATGGTGTACTTGTACATGATCTGAGTACTTCTACTTTTACTCAAGTACAAGATCTGAGTACTTCTACTTGTACTCAAGTACATGATCTGAGTACTTCTACTTTTACTCAAGTACAAGATCTGAGTACTTCTACTTGTACTCAAGTACATGATCTGAGTACTTCTACTTTTACTCAAGTACAAGATCTGAGTACTTCTACTTGTACTCAAGTACATGATCTGAGTACTTCTACTTTTACTCAAGTACAAGATCTGAGTACTTCTACTTGTACTCAAGTACATGATCTGAGTACTTCTACTTTTACTCAAGTACAAGATCTGAGTACTTCTACTTGTACTCAAGTACATGATCTGAGTACTTCTACTTTTACTCAAGAACAAGATCTGAGTACTTTTACTCGAGTACCAGATCTGAGTACTTCTACTTTTACTCAAGAACAAGATCTGAGTACTTCTACTTTAAACTCAAGTACAAGATCTGAGTACTTATACTTTTACTCAAGTACATGATCTGAGTACTTCTACTTTTACTCAAGTACAAAGATCTGAGTACTTCTTACTTTTACTCAAGAACAAGATCTGAGTACTTTTACTCGAGTACCAGATCTGAGTACTTCTACTTTTACTCAAGAACAAGATCTGAGTACTTCTACTTTAACTCAAGTACAAGATCTGAGTACTTCTACTTGTACTCAAGTACATGATCTGAGTACTTCTACTTTTACTCAAGAACAAGATCTGAGTACTTTTACTCGAGTACCAGATCTGAGTACTTCTACTTTTACTCAAGAACAAGATCTGAGTACTTCTACTTTAACTCAAGTACAAGATCTGAGTACTTCTACTTTTACTCAAGTACATGATCTGAGTACTTCTACTTTTACTCAAGTACAAGATCTGAGTACTTCTACTTTTACTCAAGTAAAAGATCTGAGTACTTCTACTTTGACTCAAGAACAAGATCTGAGTACTTCTACTTTTACTCAAGTACAAGATCTGAGTACTTCTACTTTGACTCAAGAACAAGATCTGAGTACTTCTACTTTTACTCAAGTACAAGATCTGAGTACTTCTACTTTTACGCAAGTACCAGATCTGAGTACTTCTACTTTAACTCAAGAACAAGATCTGAGTACTTCTACTTTTACTCAAGAACAAGATCTGAGTACTTCTACTTTTACTCAAGAACAAGATCTGAGTACTTTTACTCAAGTACCAGATCTGAGTAATTCTACCTTTACTCAAGAACAACATCTGAGTACTTCTACTTTAACTCAAGTACAAGATCTGAGTACTTCTACTTTGACTCAAGAACAAGATCTGAGTACTTCTACTTTTACTCAAGTAAAAGATCTGAGTTACTTCTACTTTGACTCAAGAACAAGATCTGAGTACTTCTACTTTTACTCAAGTACAAGATCTGAGTACTTCTACTTTGACTCAAAGAACAAGATCTGAGTACTTCTACTTTACTCAAGTACAAGATCTGAGTACTTCTACTTTTACGCAAGTACCAGATCTGAGTACTTCTACTTTTACTCAAGTACAAGATCTGAGTACTTTCTAATTTGACTCAAGAACAAGATCTGAGTACTTCTACTTTGACTCAAGTACAAGATCTGAATACTTCTACTTTTACTCAAGTACCAGATCTGAGTACTTCTACTTTTACTCAAGAACAAGATCTGAGTACTTCTACTTTGACTCAAGAACAAGATCTGAGTACTTCTACTTTTACTCAAGTACCAGATCTGAGTAATTCTACCTTTACTCAAGAACAACATCTGAGTACTTCTACTTTAACTCAAGTACAAGATCTGAGTACTTCTACTTTGACTCAAGAACAAGATCTGAGTACTTCTACTTTTACTCAAGTACAAGATCTGAGTACTTCTACTTTGGCCCAAGAACAAGATCTGAGTACTTCTACTTTTACTCAAGAACAAGATCTGAGTACTTCTACTTTTACTCAAGAACAAGATCTGAGTACTTCTACTTTAACTCAACTACAAGATCTGAGTACTTCTACTTTGACTCAAGAACCAGATCTGAGTACTTCTACTTTGGCCCAAGAACAAGATTGTATTATATTATTGAGTCCTTCTTGAATTAATATATATTTAAATGAGCAGTACTCAGTATATCTAGAACTCGTGCATTCAGAAAGTAAGAGTATTAATTAAAGTTAGTAAAAGTACATAGAGTTGGAGGAGGTGTAGTTCTGCCTGAAGACCGCTGGGGGGCAGCAGAGCCCGCAGAGAAGAGTGTGTGCTTGATACACACTCCAGCTCTATCATGATTCTGATGATGTCTTTATCAAAGAGGTAGTGATGATGTGTGTGAGGGTTGACAGATAGCTCAGAGGTCAGTGGTGTGTGTGTGTGTGTGTGTGTGTGTGTGTGTGTGTGTGTGTGTGTGTGTGTGTGTGTGTCTCAGTCTTCTTAACTGTGTGTGTGTGTGTGTGTGTGTGTGTGTGTGTGTGTGTGTGTGTGTCTCTCAGTCTTCTTAGCTGTGTGTGTGTGTGTGTGTGTGTGTGTGTGTGTGTGTGTGTGTGTGTGTGTGTGTGTGTGTGTCAGTCTTCTTAGCTGTGTGGTGTGTGTGTGTGTGTGTGTGTGTGTGTGTGTCTCTCAGTCTTCTTAGCTGTGTGTGTGTGTGTGTGGTCTTCTTAGCTGTGTGTGTGTGTGTGTGTGTGTGTGTGTGTGTGTGTGTGTGTGTGGTGTGTGTGTGTGTGTGTCAGTCTTCTTAGCTGTTTATTATTATTTATTACATTACGGATTTTATTTTTATACTCCTGGAAATCGTTACTGCACTTTACTCCTTATTCCTTATTCCTTATTCCTTATTCCTTATTCCTTATTGCTATGCTGCGTGTATTTTGTTGTCTTATGTTGTGATGTTTTGTTTTTTATTTGATGGCAGGGAGAAGCATTTATCTCATTAAAACTATTCTATTTCTAAGTCTCCTTGTAGTCTTGTTAAGTCCTCCTTGTAGTCTTTTTTAGTCTCCTTGTAGTCTTTTTAAGTCTCCTTGTAGTCTTTTTTTAGTCTCCTTGTAGTCTTTTTAAGTCTCCTTGTAGTCTTTTTGAGTCTCCTTGTAGTCTTGTTAAGTCTCCTTGTAGTCTTTTTAAGTCTCCTTGTATTCTTGTTAAGTCTCCTTGTAGTCTTGTTAAGTCTCCTTGTAGTCTTTTTAAGTCTCCTTGTAGTCTTCTTAAGTCTCCTTGTAGTCTTACGTAAGTCCTCCTTGTAGTCTTTGTTAAGTCTCCTTGTAGTCTTTTTAAGTCTCCTTGTAGTCTTGTTAAGTCTCCTTGTAGTCTTTTTAAGTCTCCTTGTAGTCTTGTTAAGTCTCCTTGTAGTCTTTTTAAGTCTCCTTGTAGTCTTCTTAAGTCTCCTTGTAGTCTTACGTAAGTCTCCTTGTAGTCTTTTTAAGTCTCCTTGTAGTCTTCTTAAGTCTCCTTGTAGTCTTACGTAAGTCTCCTTGTAGTCTTGTTAAGTCTCCTTGTAGTCTTTTTAAGTCTCCTTGTAGTCTTGTTAAATCTCCTTGTAGTCTTGTTAAGTCTCCTGTAGTCTTTTAAGTCTCCTTGTAGTCTTGTTTAAGTCTCCTTGTAGTCTTTTTAAGTCTCCTTGTAGTCTTTTTAAGTCTCCTTGTAGTCTTGTTAAGTCTCCTTGTAGTCTTTTTAAGTCTTCTTAAGTCTCCGTAGTCTTACGTAAGTCTCCTTGTAGTCATTTAAGTCTCCTTGTAGTCTTGTTAAGTCTCCTTGTAGTCTTGTTAAGTCTCCTTGTAGTCTTTTTAAGTCTCCTTGTAGTCTTTTTTAGTCTCCTTGTAGTCTTTTTAAGTCTCCTTGTAGTCTTTTAAGTCTCTTGTAGTCTTTTAAGTCTTCTTAAGTCTCCTTGTAGTCTTACGTAAGGTCTCCTTGTAGTCTATTTAAGTCTCCTTGTAGTCTTGTTTAAGTCTCCTTGTAGTCTTGTTTAAGTCTCCTTGTAGTCTTTTTAAGTCTCCTTGTAGTCTCTTTTAGTCTCCTTGTAGTATTTTTTAAGTCACCTTGTAGTCTATTTAAGTCTCCTTATAGTCTTGTTAAGTCTCCTTGTAGTCTTTTTTAGTCTCCTTGTAGTCTTGTTAAGTCTCCTTGTAGTCTTTTTAAGTCTCCTTGTAGTCTTCTTAGTCTCCTTGTTGTCTTAGGTAAGTCTCCTTGTAGTCTTTTTAAGTCTCCTTGTAGTCTTCTTAAGTCTCCTTGTAGTCTTACGTAAGTCTCTGTAGTCTGTTAAGTCTCCTTGTAGTCTTTTTAAGTCTCCTTGTAGTCTTGTTAAATCTCCTTGTAGTCTTGTTAAGTCTCTTGTAGTCTTTTTAAGTCTCCTTGTAGTCTTGTTAAGTCCTCATTGTAGTCTTTTTAAGTCTCCTTGTAGTCTTTTTAAGTGTCCTTGTAGTCTTGTTAAGTCTCCTTGTAGTCTTTTTAAGTCTCCTTGTAGTCTTCTTAAGTCTCCTTGTAGTCTTACGTAAGTCTCCTTGTAGTCTTGTTAAGTCTCCTTGTAATCTTTTTTAGTCTCCTTGTAGTCTTTTTTAGTCTCCTTGTAGTCTTTTTAAGCCTCCTTGTAGTCTTTTTTTAGTCTCCTTGTAGTCTTTTTAAGTCTCCTTGTAGTCTTTTTAAGTCTCCTTGTAGTCTTGTTAAGTCTCCTTGTAGTCTTTTTAAGTCTCCTTGTAGTCTTCTTAAGTCTCCTTGTAGTCTTACGTAAGTCTCCTTGTAGTCTTTTTAAGTCTCCTTGTAGTCTTCTTAAGTCTCCTTGTAGTCTTACGTAAGTCTCCTTGTAGTCTTGTTTAAGTCTCCTTGTAGTCTTTTTAAGTGTCCTTGTAGTCTTGTTAAGTCTCCTTGTAGTCTTTTAAGTCTCCTTGTAGTCTTGTTAAGTCTCCTTGTAGTCTTTTTAAGTCTCCTTGTAGTCTTTTTAAGTCTCCTTGTAGTCTTTTTTAGTCTCCTTGTAGTCTTTTTAAGTCTCCCTTGTAGTCTTGTTAAGTCTCCTTGTAGTCTTGTTAAGTCTCCTTGTAGTCTTTTTAAGTCTCCTTGTAGTCTTGTTAAGTCTCCTTGTAGTCTTGTTAAGTCTCCTTGTAGTCTTTTTAAGTCTCCTTGTAATCTTTTTTAGTCTCCTTGTAGTCTTTTTTAGTCTCCTTGTAGTCTTTTTAAGCCTCCTTGTAGTCTTTTTTAGTCTCCTTGTAGTCTTTTTAAGTCTCCTTGTAGTCTTTTTTTAGTCTCCTTGTAGTCTTGTTAAGTCTCCTTGTAGTCTTTTTAAGTCTCCTTGTAGTCTTTTTTAGTCTCCTTGTAGTCTTTTTAAGTCTCCTTGTAGTCTTTTTTTAGTCTCCTTGTAGTCTTTTTAAGTCTCCTTGTAGTCTTTTTTAGTCTCCTTGTAGTCTTGTTAAGTCTCCTGTAGTCTTTTTTAGTCTCCTTGTAGTCTTTTTTAGTCTCCTTGTGTCTATTTAAGTCTCCTTGTAGTCTTGTAAGTCTCCTTGTAGTCTTGTTAAGTCTCCTTGTAGTCTTTTTAAGTCTCCTTGTAGTCTTTTTTTAGTCTCCTTGTAGTCTTTTTAAGTCTCCTTGTAGTCTTTTTAAGTCTCCTTGTAGTCTTGTTAAGTCACCTTGTAGTCTATTTAAGTCTCCTTATAGTCTTGTTAAGTCTCCTTGTAGTCTTTTTTAGTCTCCTTGTAGTCTTGTTAAGTCTCCTTGTAGTCTTTTTAAGTCTCCTTGTAGTCTTCTTAAGTCTCCTTGTCGTCTTACGTAAGTCTCCTTGTAGTCTTTTTAAGTCTCCTTGTAGTCTTCTTAAGTCTCCTTGTAGTCTTACGTAAGTCTCCTTGTAGTCTTGTTAAGTCTCCTTGTAGTCTTTTTAAGTCTCCTTGTAGTCTTGTTAAATCTCCTTGTAGTCTTGTTAAGTCTCCTTGTAGTCTTTTTAAGTCTCCTTGTAGTCTTGTTAAGTCTCCTTGTAGTCTTTTTAAGTCTCCTTGTAGTCTTTTTAAGTGTCCTTGTAGTCTTGTTAAGTCTCCTTGTAGTCTTTTTAAGTCTCCTTGTAGTCTTCTTAAGTCTCCTTGTAGTCTTACGTAAGTCTCCTTGTAGTCTTGTTAAGTCTCCTTGTAGTCTTTTTAAGTCTCCTTGTAGTCTTGTTAAGTCTCCTTGTAGTCTTTTTAAGTCTCCTTGTAGTCTTGTTAAGTCTCCTTGTAGTCTTTTTAAGTCTCCTTGTAGTCTTCTTAAGTCTCCTTGTAGTCTTACGTAAGTCTCCTTGTAGTCTTGTTAAGTCTCCTTGTAGTCTTTTTAAGTGTCCTTGTAGTCTTGTTAAGTCTCCTTGTAGTCTTGTTAAGTCTCCTTGTAGTCTTTTTAAGTCTCCTTGTAATCTTTTTTAGTCTCCTTGTAGTCTTTTTTAGTCTCCTTGTAGTCTTTTTTAAGCCTCCTTGTAGTCTTTTTTAGTCTCCTTGTAGTCTTTTTAAGTCTCCTTGTAGTCTTTTTTAGTCTCCTTGTAGTCTTGTTAAGTCTCCTTGTAGTCTTTTTTAGTCTCCTTGTAGTCTTTTTTAGTCTCCTTGTAGTCTTGTTAAGTCTCCTTGTAGTCTTTTTAAGTCTCCTTGTAGTCTTTTTTAATCTCCTTGTAGTCTTTTTTAGTCTCCTTGTGTCTATTTAAGTCTCCTTGTAGTCTTGTTAAGTCTCCTTGTAGTCTTTTTAAGTCTCCTTGTAGTCTTGTTAAGTCTCCTTGTAGTCTTTTTAAGTCTCCTTGTAGTCTTGTTAAGTCTCCTTGTAATCTTTTTTAGTCTCCTTGTAGTCTTTTTAAGTCTCCTTGTAGTCTTTTTTAGTCTCCTCGTAGTCTTTTTTAGTCTCCTTGTAGTCTTTTTAAGTCTCCTTGTAGTCTTGTTAAGTCTCCTTGTAATCTTTTTTAGTCTCCTTGTAGTCTTTTTAAGTCTCCTTGTAGTCTTTTTTAGGCTCCTTGTAGTCTTTTTAAGTCTCCTTGTAGTCTTTTTTAGTCTCCTTGTAGTCTTTTTTAGTCTCCTTGTAGTCTTGTTAAGTCTCCTTGTAGTCTTTTTAAGTCTCCTTTTAGTATTTTTAAGTCTCCTTGTAGTCTTGTTAAGTCTCCTTGTAATCTTTTTAAGTCTCCTTGTTGTCTTGTTAAGTCTCCTTGTAGTCTTGTTAAGTCTCCTTGTAGTCTATTTAAGTCTCGTTGTAGTCTTGTTAAGTCTCCTTGTAGTCTTTTTAAGTCTCCTTGTAGTCTTTTTAAGTCTCCTTGTAGTCTTCTTAAGTCTCCTTGTAGTCTTTTTAAGTCTCCTTGTAGTCTTCTTAAGTCTCCTTGTAGTCTTACTTAAGTCTCCTAGTCTTTTTGTGTCTCCTTGAGGCCATTGTCAGTCTCTTGGTTGTATTCGTGCGTTCATCTGTGGAGGTTTTCTTCCTTTTCACGGTTTGCAGCTGTATATTTTGTAGTCCTTCTAAGTCTCTTTGTAGTCTTTGTAACTCACTTCCTGGTTGCTACATGTCTAATTGAGTGACATTAGGCCTTCGGCAGTCGCCATATGAAATCCTCACTGAATAATCATCATGGAGGTGATATCTCACGATGAACATGAAGCAGAGTATTATGGGATGTCGAGATGACTCACATCAGCTCGTGTGCAAATATGAAAAATCCCTCGTTAGGTTTTATGCTGCTGTTTCCACGGCAACGCGACCTTCGGCTTGCCAGAGCGACAGGGACTATTATGGGAAACATCTGTTGCCTAGCAATGAAGTGAGGGAGGAGGAAGAGGAGGAGGAGGAGGAGGAGGAGGAGGGGAGAGGAGGAGGAGGAGGAGGAGGAGGAGGAGGAAGAAGATAAATACAAGCCCTTTAGGCTTACATTATGAGGGGCGAGATCAGTTATATTTTTCGTCAAATCCTTTAAGGTCTGAATATAAAAAGTAAATCAACATTAAGCGATGATGAATAAGATTAGATGTGTTATCTACCAGATCCACTTCCTCCCTTTACCTTTCAAAATAAAAGCCCTAGTGTTCCCCAATATGTTTGTGCAGAGTGAAAGTGTGTGTGTTGGTGTGTGTGCAGATTGATTGTGTGTGTGTGTGTGTGTGTGTGTGTGTGTGTGTGTGTGTGTGTGCAGATTGATTGTGTGTGTGTGTGTGTGTGTGTGTGTGTGTGTGCGTGTGCGTGTGTGTGTGCAGAGTGAAGACACCATGTCTCTGATACTCAGTTTTATTGGCAGCAGCAGCCTCCATGCAGAACGATGAAAACATGAACATTGAACCTGCACTGTGTGCTATAGATCTATAGAGCTATATATCTATAGAGCTATAGTGCTATAGATCTATAGAGCTATAGAGCTATATAGCTATAGATCTATAGATATATAGCTATATAGCTATAGATATATAGAGCTATAGGGCAATGTGCTTCAACCCAAGAATGAAGACTCCTTTCATAGAAAAAAGTGACATCATCGCACGATAATCCGCCATAGAAATCTGGCTTTGTGTTCTCCTATAAATATATATACTGTAAATATATACTGTAAATATATACATATACTCTCTCCATGTAAAACACTCACAAAGAGGTAGACAAACTAGAAAAATAGAGATGTGTTACAAACATAGAAATATCTTCTGAGTGGAAACAGCTTCACGACATCCGGACATTCACTTGGTTGTCATGCAGAAATATTTACAGACGGACGGTTTCTCTGATATTGTACTTTAGTAGAAGTAGAAGTACTCGGATCATGTACTTTAGTAGAAGTCCAAGTACTCGGATCATGTACTTTAGTAGAAGTCCAAGTACTCGGATCATGTACTTTAATAAAAGTAGAAGTACTCGGATCTAAAAGTCCTGCATTCAAAATGTTCCTCAAGTGAAAGTAGAAAAAGTATTCTCATCAAAATATAGTAAAAGACAGTAAAAGTAGTCGTTGTTTGATTGGTCCATTTCAGAATAATATATATGACGTGTTTTATAATGATTGATCATGAAAGAGTTCTCAAAGCTGGTGGAGGTGCAGCTAGTCTGAAGGACTTTGTAGACTGCAGGGTAGCTGGTGAAGGTGCAGCTAGTCTGAAGTACTTGGTAGACTGCAGGGTAGCTGGTGGTTTACTCCAGGTGGAACTCAAGTCTGATTGAAGTGAGTAGAAGTACAAGGTAACAAAACATGGAAATACTCAAGTAAAGTACAAGTACCTCACACTTAAGTAAAAGTACTTGAGTAAATGTACTTAGTTACTCTCCACATGTTTAAGTCCTCAGTCTGTAGTTTTTTCCACCTGCAGATGCTTCCTCCTGTACGCATGCGCCGCGAGAGGAACACCTGTGTGACGTCACATCGACGCTTTTTCCAGTTGACGGTTACTGCTCTCTGCAGTGATAGTTAGTTCATGTTCAGACGCCAGGCGCGTTCACGGCCAGCGAGTAGGCGGCCATCATCTGCGCACGTAGCTGCTGCTTCACGTGCACGCGCCCATGCCTCTTCCGCTCGTCGCTGCGCGCGAATCTCTTGCCGCACACGTCGCACGAAAAGGGCTTCTCCCCGTGTGCGTGCGCGTGTGCGTGGTCAGGTGGTCGCTGCGGCTGAAGCTGCGCGAGCAGATGGTGCACGTGAAGGGTTTCTGTCCAGTGTGGATGCGCACGTGCCTGTTGAGCTCGTCTGAGCGCGAGAAGCGGCGCTCGCACCCGTGCATCGTGCACGTGAAGGGTTTCGCCTTCTGCGCGGGAGCTCTCCTCCCTGTGCGTGACTGTTTGGGGGCCTGCGTGCATGCTGCTGATGTTGACTATCGGGAACGCGCCCTGCAGAAGGGAGGAGAGCAGATGCGCGTCCACGGTGGAGGGGAGCGTGGGGGGGGAGAACAGCTCCGTCTTCACCGGTCTGCTGATGACGTAGTTACCGGGATCCCCCCCGGTCACCGGGAACCCCTTCAGCCAGTCCTCCAGGGCTCCTGCTTCACCTCGAAGCCGGGCTTCAGGTCGCCCTGCCGGCGTCGCAGCTCAGCAGGGAGTCGATGAAGTCACAAACATCCACCTGTTGCTCCAGGGCCGACAGCGGGAGCAGAGAGTCCGCGCTTGCCCGGGAACAGAGCGTCATTCCCGGGCATAGAGGAGTGGGAACACCCGCTGCTGCAGCTGGAGCTCAAAAACTCACTTTTCACCACAACTGGGTGGGAAACCATGGTAACGAGAGGGGGGGGCGCTTCACTGCTGGGGGGGCCAGAGGAAGGAGATGGTGATGGAGCGAAGAGGGGGGAGGAAGGAGATGCTGCAGCCGGGGAAGGGGCTGCACGATCCGGGGAAGAGTCTTGCTCCATTTCGGTGCAGATCCCCACGATCTCCGTGATCATGTTGAGGATGGCGTCCGCGGTGCTGCTCAGTCCCGGGGACTGCGCCTCCGGTTCCGGGAAGAAGCTGTTGCTGTAGCCGAGGGAGGGCGAGAGGGAGTCCGAGGAGCAGTCACTGAAGTCGGAGAAGAAATCCGAGTCAGAGGCGTCTGTTCCCGGAGAGAGCCCTGCAGGAGGAGGGGGAGGAGGGGGGGAGGGGGGTGTTATTGTCGTTGCATAATAACTCGGCAGTGGGCAGCAGCCAGCGATGCGCGCGGCAGGATGCTTTATGAACACTTTAAAATAATACAACACAAGTACTATTGCTCTATTTAAAATAACACATGTTAAATAGGCATGATGTTTTAAATGTGCACCGAAATAAAAGCAACACATTTAAATATGCAGATAAGGTAAATATATATAAAGTGGTATATTTAATACAATAACAATATTAATGCAAAATGTAATAATTCTAAATATCCACGTTTTCACTAATAAACACACATTTCCTAAACATTATTCTCTACTTGTCTGAACGCACCTTGGCAGATTGGGGACCCCCCCTCAGAGTCTCTGTTGGGGCTCGAGCCCACACTGTCCACCCACATGCTGCACGCATCCTCAAAGTCCGACATGAAGCTGTCCTCGCGCTGCAGGAGCATAGTGTGTGTTGTTGTGTGTGTGTTTGGATAAATCCTCCGGTGAAGCTCGGTGCTGTGTGAAGATGCTCTCCCTGCCTCCGCGGCTTTTATACTCTCCGTCTCCTAGGTAACTCCAGGCGCCTCCTGATTGGTCGACTCCGGCGCGAGGGATTCCCCCCTCCATAGCTGCCCAAACATGGAGCTACTTCCGGTTGTGACGCCGGGATCCCCGCGCCATATAAGGACAGGCGGGAGGTGACGTAGCACAGCTGAGAGGAGCAGGGTTTCTTCACTGCGGCAGCAAAGGGAAGAGGAGAGGACTCTTTAAAGTGGAGACACTACATACTGATATACACCTGAACATCAGCTGGAGAGGACTCTTTAAAGTAGAGACACTACATACTGATATACACCTGAACATCAGCAGGAGAGGACTCTTTAAAGTAGAGACACTACATACTGATATACACCTGAACATCAGCAGGAGAGGACTCTTAAAGTAGAGACACTACATACTGATACACACCTGAACATCAGCAGGAGGAGGACTCTTTAAAGTAGAGACACTACATACTGATATACACCTGAACATCAGCAGGAGAGGACTCTTTAAAGTAGAGACACTACATACTGATATACACCTGAACATCAGCAGGAGAGGAGGACTCTTTAAAGTAGAGACACTACATACTGATATACACCTGAACATCAGCAGGAGAGGACTCTTTAAAGTAGAGGACACTACATACTGATATACACCTGAACATCAGCAGGAGAGGACTCTTTAAAGTAGAGACACTACATACTGATATACACCTGAACATCAGCAGGAGAGGACTCTTTAAAGTAGAGACACTACATACTGATACACACCTGAACATCAGCAGGAGAGGACTCTTTAAAGTAGAGACACTACATACTGATACACACCCTGAACATCAGCAGGAGAGGACTCTTTAAAGTAGAGACACTACATACTGATATACACCTGAACATCAGCAGGAGAGGACTCTTTAAAGTAGAGACACTACATACTGATATACACCTGAACATCAGCAGGAGAGGACTCTTTAAAGTAGAGACACTACATACTGATATACACCTGAACATCAGCAGGAGAGGACTCTTTAAAGTAGAGACACTACATACTGATATACACCTGAACATCAGCAGGAGAGGACTCTTTAAGTAGAGACACTACATACTGATATACACCTGAACATCAGCAGGAGAGGACTCTTTAAAGTAGAGACACTACATACTGATCAATCAATCAATCAATGTTTATTTATAGCCCAATATCACAAATGTTACATTTGTCTCAGTGGTCTTCACAGTGTGTACAGAATATCAGTATGACAATACGACACCCTCTGTCCTCAGACCCTCTGTCCTTAGACCCTCTGTCCTCAGACCCTCTGTCCTCAGACCCTCTGTCCTTAGACCCTCACATCGTACAAGAAAAAACTTCCGGAGAAAACCCACAGTTTAAAGGGAAAAATGGGAGAAACCTCAGGGAGAGCAGCAGAGGAGGGATCCCTCTCCAGGACGGACAGACTGCAATAGATGCTGTGTGTAAATTGAAGAGATAATACATTTGCAACATAGGTAGTCCAGATGTTTGGAAATGCATGTGTGTATAATAGGAAGATGAATCCACGAGGATATCCATCCAGGACCGATGATCCAGGACCACAGCCACGACTCAAGATCCAGCGCTCGCGATCCAGGACACAGGACCGCAGGATCATCCATGACTCCGGATCCCGGCGTATATAGACACCAAAAAGAAAGACATGTGGGGAAGCTGGGTTAATGGAACATGAGAGGACACAGGTACAGACAGAGAGAAGGAAGAAGTAAGATGTCCCCGACAAACTAAGCCTATATCAGCAAAACTAGGGGCTGAATCTAATCAGCCCTAACTATAAGCTTTATCAAAAAGGAAGGTCTTAAGCGCACTCTTAAATACGGATAGGGTGTCTGCCGCCCGAACACAGACTGGAAGCTGATTCCACAAATGTGGAGCTTGATAAGAAAAGGCTCTGGCTCCCATTGTACTTTTAGAGACTCTAGGAACAACCAACAACCCTGCATTCTTGGAACGCAATGCCCTAGTAGGACAGTAGGGTATAATGAGTTCTTTAAGGTAAGATGGCGCCTGCCCATTAAGGGCTTTGGAGGCGAGAAGAAGCATTTTAAATTCTATCCTGTGTTCTATAGGGAGCCAGTGTAAGGCAGCCAGAACAGGAGTAATGTGGTCCCTTCTCCTAACTCTGGTTAGTACACGAGCCGCAGCATTTTGAATCAGCTGAAGCGACTTGACTGACTTCTTGGTACTCCCTGATAATAAAGAGTTACAATAATCCAGCCTAGAAGTAACAAATGCATGGACTAGTTTCTCTGCATCGTTTTGAGGCAAGATATGCCTGATTTTTGCAATGTTACGTAGATGGAAGTAGGCGGTCCTTGAAATTGATTTTATGTGGGCGTTAAAGGATAAATCCTGATCAAATATAACACCAAGATTCCTTACAGTCTCACTGGAGGCCAAATTAATGCCATCCATAGTTAGTATATCTTTAGATAGTTTGTTTCGTAGATTCTTCGGGCCAAGTACAATAACTTCAGTTTTGGTCGTGTTTAACATCAAAAAGTTTAAGGTCATCCACGTTTTTAAGTCCTTAAGGCAGTCTTGAATTTTATTTAGATGATTAATTTCATCAGGCTTGATTGATAAATATAGTTGAGTATCATCCGCATAACAATGAAAGTTTACAGAGTGATTCCTTATAATATTGCCTAACGGAAGCATATATAATGTGAACAAAATAGGTCCGAGCACTGAGCCCTGTGGCACTCCATGGCTAACTTTGGTTTGCGTGGAAGATTCATCGTTAATACGTACAAACTGAGAGCGTTCAGATAGATAGGACCTAAACCAGCCTAAAGCAGTTCCCTGTATGCCTGTATACTGATATACACCTGAACATCAGCAGGAGAGGACTCTTTAAAGTAGAGACACTACATACTGATATACACCTGAACATCAGCAGGAGAGGACTCTTTAAAGTAGAGACACTACATACTGATATACACCTGAACATCAGCAGGAGAGCACTCTTTTAAAGTAGAGATGCTACATACTGATACACACCAGAACATCAGCAGGAGAGGACTCTTTAAAGTAGAGACACTACATACTGATATACATCTGAACATCAGCAGGAGAGGACTCTTTAAAGTAGAGATGCTACACACTGATATACACCTGAACATCAGCAGGAGAGGACTCTTTAAAGTAGAGTTACTACATACTGATATACACCTGAACATCAGCAGGAGAGGACTCTTTAAAGTAGAGACACTACATACTGATATACACCTGAACATCAGCAGGAGAGGACTCTTTAAAGTAGAGACACTACATACTGATATACACCTGAACATCAGCAGGAGAGGACTCTTTAAAGTAGAGACCCTACATACTGATATACACCTGAACATCAGCAGGAGAGGACTCTTTAAAGTAGAGACACTACATACTGATATACACCTGAACATCAGCAGGAGAGGACTCTTTAAAGTAGAGACATTACATACTGATATACATCTGAACATCAGCAGGAGAGGACTCTTTAAAGTAGAGATGCTACACACTGATATACACCTGAACATCAGCAGGAGAGGACTCTTTAAAGTAGAGTTACTACATACTGATATACACCTGAACATCAGCAGGAGAGGACTCTTTAAAGTAGAGACACTACATACTGATATACACCTGAACATCAGCAGGAGAGGACTCTTTAAAGTAGAGACCCTACATACTGATATACACCTGAAAATCAGCAGGAGAGGACTCTTTAAAGTAGAGACACTACATACTGATATACACCTGAACATCAGCAGGAGAGGACTCTTTAAAGTAGAGACATTACACACTGATATACACCTGAACATCATCAGGAGAGGACTCTTTAAAGTAGAGACACCACATACTGATATACACCTGAACATCAGCAGGAGAGGACTCTTTAAAGTAGAGACACTACATACTGATATACACCTGAACATCAGAGGACTCTTTAAAGTAGAGACACTACATACTGATATACACCTGAACATCAGCAGGAGAGGACTCTTTAAAGTAGAGACACCACATACCGATATACACCTGAACATCAGCAGGAGATGACTCTTTAAAGTAGAGACACTACATACTGATATACACCTGAACAGCAGCAGGAGAGGACTCTTTAAAGTAGAGACACTACATGCTGATATAACACCTGAACATCAGCAGGAGAGGACTCTTTAAAGTAGAGACACTACATACTGATATACACCTGAACATCAGCAGGAGAGGACTCTTTAAAGTAGAGACACTACATACTGATATACACCTGAACATCAGCAGGAGAGGACTCTTTAAAGTAGAGACACTACATACTGATATACACCTGAACATCAGCAGGAGAGGACTCTTTAAAGTAGAGACACTACATACTGATATACACCTGCACATCAGCAGGAGAGGACTCTTTAAAGTAGAGACACTACATACTGATATACACCTGAACATCAGCAGGAGAGGACTCTTTAAAGTAGAGACACTACATACTGATATACACCTGAACATCAGCAGGAGAGGACTCTTTAAAGTAGAGACACTACATACTGATATACACCTGAACATCAGAGAGGACTCTTTAAAGTAGAGACGCTACATACTGATATACACCTGAACATCAGCAGGAGAGAACTCTTTAAAGTAGAGACACTACATACTGATATACACCTGAACATCAGCAGGAGAGGACTCTTTAAAGTAGAGACACTACGTACTGATATACACCTGAACATCAGCAGGAGATGACTCTTTAAAGTAGAGACACTACATACTGATATACACCTGAACATCAGCAGGAGAGGACTCTTTAAAGTAGAGACACTACATACTGATATACACCTGAACATCAGCAGGAGAGGACTCTTTAAAGTAGAGACACTACATACTGATATACACCTGAACATCAGCAGGAGAGGACTCTTTATGACAGATAATACATGCATAGCTGTTGTTGTTGTTGTTGTTGTTGTTGTTGTTGTTGTTGTTGTTGTTGCTGTTCTAGTTGTTGTTGTTGTCTCAGAGTACTTATTTTGCAGAATCAGAAAGTGAAAGTCTTCACATTGTCATAAAGGACCTAAGGAAGGAAAACAAAAGGTTGAAAACAACAACAATAACAACAAATGCTCATGAATCTGCAGCTCCCCACTTC
>JAMFTG010001298.1:32500-77227 GCA_023974075.1 Chaenocephalus aceratus
CCGCCACTCCTCGGCGGCCCGCGAGTGCCAGAGGACCTCTGAGAGAACAGAGCCTGACAGGTATATTTAAAAGTACCAACTCGCCTGTACAGTGGGGTGAGGCGCTCATTTTGCAGCTCACGGTTTCAAAACAGAGATCGGCTGAATATTCATGTGAAAAAGATGCCATCTTCTGCATGTAGACATTTCGGTTCAAGTAAGTGAGATGCCTTCACCACAACTGGCGCCATGCTCTGATAGGCTACGTGAAAAGGGACTGGGACCGAGCACATAGATCCATAGATCTCTTCATGCTGCTCTCAAAGTGCACCAGATTGATGCTTTTAACTTCAATATGTAAACAAAAAAATCTTCCCGGGGGAGCATGCCCCCGGACCCCCCCAGAGGAGGTGAGGACCCCATAGAGGGTGTTAGGTCCACTCCCCACTTATAAAAATAGCACTTTCCCACTGCACCCGCTCTAATCTCAGATGCACCCTTAGTCCTTTTGTTCTGGGACCGGTCGTCCCGGGTCTCCAAACATCCGGCCAGTTCGTTGGTGCTTTGTGCTCCTGCGTCGTTCTTGAGCACGTCCACGTATGTTGGTGTGTGACGTCCTCGTGACCGATGCCTGTGTGTTGGTCCCACGGCACCACTTTGCCGGCTGGCAGCTCTTGATGGCTTTGTCGTGCTCGTCTCATTCTCCTGGCTGCATGTCCTCGCTCGCCCTGCATGTCCTCGCTCACCCTGCATGTCCTCGCTCACCCTGCATGTCCTCGCTCACCCTGCATGTCCTCGCTCACCCCGCATGTCCTCGCTCACCCCGCATGTCCTCGCTCACCCTGCATGTCCTCGCTCACCCCGCATGTCCTCGCTCACCCCGCATGTCCTCGCTCACCCTGCATGTCCTCGCTCGCCCTGCATGTCCTCGCTCGCCCTGCATGTCCTCGCTCGCCCTTGGTATTCCCTCATACAGGATGTTGTTGGTTACATGTACACTCTTGCTGATCTTAAGTACTGCTCGCAGAATCCTGGTGTAGCATCCGTCCAGAGACGTGCAGGGTGGCTTCAGGGTCCTTCACTGCCATGGAGAGAACAGACTCTCCCGCTGCACAGAAGAGGCTGACTTTGATTGGACGGGGAGGTGGAGTTCCGTACACTGGCCATGCCGCTCAGGGCCCTCCATGCAAGGGCCTTCCTCACCTTGAGACCTTGCTCGGTTGAGTTGACCCATGAGCCAGGCACTTGAAGGCCTGGACGTCTTTAAGCCCAGGCCGTCTGTTGTCGTCAGAGGTGGATGTTCCGGTCAGATGTTATCGGCGATGACCTCAGGCCACCGTGGCACACTCCGACTCCACTCCGTGCAGACGTCCCTGTACTCGCCCCACGCTGCCGGAGAGCAGGCTGGTGTCGTCCGCACAGTCCAGGTCTGTCAGGAGTCAGGACTGCGGGGTGTCGCCTCGACCTCCTTGGTGTCAGAGCGAAGCCGAGGTCCTGCTCTCGGCCACCGATGGCCTTCCTGAGCGCGTGATCCAGGACCGTGATGAAGAGGAGGGGCCAGGGTGTCCCCTTGCAGGACCTGCTCGCTGCTACCGTGTGGGGTCAGCACCCTGGCCCTGCTCCTCGGGTCAGAACTGATCACTGGGTCACAGTTACGGGCCTTGGGAATACTTCCCCAACAATATATATATATATCGTCTGTGTTGTTTCTGTGTTTTCCTGTTTTATTTAATTTCTTCTTTCATTTATTTTCTGTTTATATGTATACATATATATCTTGTGTATTATTTCTGTACTTTCTCAAAGAGACTTCTGCATTACTTCAGAGCTTCCTCTGAGCTGTGCTCCTTCTCTCCCGAGGTACGGCCCCGTGTTCTCGCTGCTCCTCGGCCCTCACCTCTCGGTGGTCTTGAACCGGCACCAGGAGGCCAGAGAGGTCCTGCTGCAGCGCGGGAGGGAGTTCGCTGGCAGACCCTTCATGGTGAGGCGGGGCTTCATAAGAAGTGCTCAATTTAATTATAAAAGTATTCTAAGTCTCTTTAAAAAGTCCTAATTTTGTACAAATATCCAAACATTTTCTCAAAAAGGTCTTCTTTAGTATACTGTCCTACTTTCACAGGAAGACCAACGTGTTCTCAAATCCTTTCATTTTTAAAACATGTTCCTGCTACAGAATAAATACCGGAAATAAATACAGAAAAGACCCAGAGATAAAGCACAATATACTGAATAATTGACAGTAAAGACTTAAGTGTATTAAAGCATCCTCATTCCCGCGCAGGTGACCACGGACCTGCTGACTCGGGGGGGGAAAGACATCGCCTTCGCAGACTTCTCTCCGCTCTGGAAGACGCACCGCCGCCTCGTCCACGACTCCTTCACTCTGTTCGGGGAGGGCAGCGGACGCCTGCAGGACATCGGTACAGAACAGCGTTAATAGGGGGCGACTGTGGCTGCGAGGGCGTGCGGTCGTCTTTCAACCAGAAGGTTGTGGGTTCGATCCTAGCCCATGCAGTAAACATGTCGATGTATCCTTGGGGGGGATACTGAACCCTGAGTTGCTCCCGATGGCCGACGGTGTGTGAATGTGTGTGAATGTTAGGTCCTAGAGCAGTGTTTCTCAAACTTTTTCATACCAAGGACTTAACCAATAAAAAAACACTCGCGGACCACCTAATTCCACAAATATCCAAAATCACATCGTTTGTCTAGAACAGATTATTAATCGCCTGAAAATGGTTCAAACAAGTGGCAACATGTGTGACGAAGGTGTTGCGCTGGGCTATATCATGCAATCGACAGTGCAACTTAAGCTCGCTCCATTGCGGAGATATTCCCGCGAGAGTGGGGAAAACATTAATTTATTAATTTATTTAAAATGTGAAATTGTACCAATATACTCACGGACCACTAGGGGGCGCTCACGGACCACCAGTGGTCCGCGGACCACACTTTGAGAAGCACTGTCCTAGAGTTAGGTACACTGCACTGTGTGAATGGGTGAACGACATGTAGTCTGTAAAGCGCCTTGAGGGGTCTTAAAGACTGGATAAAGCGCTATATAAGTACAGTCCATTTAATACAGGACATAGCAGAACACTGCAGGCTTAAGAATAATGCATCAAAAATAATACGATACTACTCCTGTATATTTAACATGATCTGTGAACACGTGTTCGTGGGTGACTGGAACATTATCTTCCTTCCAATCGGTTTCACGCTTAACGGTCTCGAGTCTTTTGAGTTTCGTTTAAGAATTGTTGCTCTTCGACGGTCAAGCGGACACTTGACTAACAGGATGTGAAGCTACTTTGAAGAGACTTTCAATATCAAATTGACAAAAAGAAGTCTGCTGTTCCTTTAAAGATGAATAAACCTTAGAGTGTAATCTCTTCCTCCAGCTGGATGTAATAATAATACTTGTTTTTATATATATGTATGATGTGTTTCCTTTAGTCCGGTCCTCGGTGGACGACCTGTGTTTGGAGCTGTTGTCAGGAGGGGGGCGGGGCTTCGACCCGTCGCCCGCGATAACGAGAGCCGTCACTAACGTGGTGTGCACGCTGGTGTTCAGCTCAACGTATCGTCACGGCGACGCCGAGCTGCAGGAAGTGATGCGGTACAACGACGGCATCGTGGAGACCATCGCCGGGGGGGGGCTGCTCGACATCTACCCCTGGATCAAGGTGCCTGAAGTAGACCCTCTCTAAAAATCCCTCATCAAATATTTTACATAAAAAAAAAAAAAATCTAATTTTTTTCAAATATTTCAATTTTTTTCAAATATTTTCATTTTTGAAAAATAATTGTACCTAAAAAAAATATTTCAATTTAAAAATGACTTTACTTTAATTGCAAAAAAGACCATGACTTTCCACAAAACACATTTTAATCACATAGTAACTTTCATGACTTCCAACATGCGCTGCTTCTCAGCTGTTTCCCAACCGGCGCCTCCGGAAGCTGAAGCGCTGCATCGCCGTCAGGGACCGGCTGCTGAGCCGCAAACTGGAGGAGCACCAGGTGACGGCAACTCATGATACCATCTATTCAGACATGCATGGAGTAATGTTGAAATATAGTTAATATACGGTTATTGTTTTCTACAGGGTATTTAAAGTATTTTTTAAATATTTGTAATATTGTTTTTATTATTTTGCATATATATTATATTTTATTCATAATTTACATTTATTTATAGAAATTATTCACATCACAGACCCAACAGCTAAATGCACTTCCTGTCCCTAAAGCGACTTCCATTTAAACTGAGTTTTAAAAATAGTTTTTATCCTGTTCATTTTTTATGTCGTAAAACTTTTGTACGTACAAACGCGTGCGTACAAATGTGTGCGTACAAACGCGTGCGTACTAACGTGTATCTGCAAATATCTCAATGGAATCCTGTTGTAATAACTCTCCTGCAGGCGTCCCTGCGTGACGGGCCCCCGCGGGACCTTCTGGATGCCTTGCTGCAGGGTCAGGGGGCGGGGCATCGGGAGGGGGAGGGGCATCAGGAGGGGGCGGGGCATCAGGAGGGGGGGGGCATCACAGACGATCACGTCCTGATGACGGCAGCCGAGGCGTTTGGGGCCGGCGTGGAAACCACATCCACCACGCTGCTGTGGATCCTGGCCTTCATACTGCACCACCCCCAGGTAGTACTCTGTGTGTACTCTGTGTGTACTCTCAGTGTGTACTCTCAGTGAGTACTCTCAGTGTGTTCTCTCAGTGTGTTCTCTCAGTGTGTTCTCTCAGTGTGTACTCTGTGTGTACTCTCTGTGTACTCTCTGTGTACTCTCTGTGTACTCTGTGTGTACTCTCAGTGTGTACTCTGTGTGTACTCTCAGTGTGTGTACTCAGTGTGTACTCTCAGTGTGTACTCTCAGTGTGTACTCTCAGTGTGTACTCTGTGTGTACTCTGTGTGTACTCTCAGTGTGTACTCTGTGTGTACTCTCTGTGTACTCTCTGTGTACTCTCTGTGTGTACTCTGTGTGTACTCTGTGTGTACTCTCAGTGTGTACTCTCAGTGTGTACTCTGTGTGTACTTTGTGTGTACTCTCTGTGTGTACTCTGTGTGTACTCCCTGTGTGTACTCTGTGTGTACTCTCTGTGTGTACTCTGTGTGTACTCTGTGTGTACTCTCAGTGTGTACTCTGTGTGTACTCTGTGTGTACTCTCTATGATGTGTACTCTGTGTGTACTCTCAGTGTGTACTCTGTGTGTACTCTCAGTGTGTACTCTGTGTGTATTCTCAGAGTATAGAGTATTCTCAGAGTGTAGAGTATTCTCAGAGTAGAGAGTGTGTATTCTCAGAGTAGTGTGTGTACTCTCGGTGTAGTGTGTGTGTATTCTCGGTGTAGAGTGTGTGTACTCTCGGTGTAGTGTGTGTGTACTCTCGGTGTAGTGTGTGTGTACTCTCGATGTAGTGTGGGTGTACTATCAGTGTAGTGTGTGTGTATTCTCGATGTAGTGTGTGTGTGTATTCTTGGTGTAGAGTGTGTGTACTCTCGGTCTAGTGTGTGTGTACTCTCGGTGTAGTGTGTGTGTACTCTCGGTGTAGAGTGTGTGTACTCTTGGTGTAGTGTGTGTGTACTCTCGGTGTAGTGTGTGTGTATTCTCGGTGTAGTATGTGTGTATTCTCAGTGTAGAGTGTGTGTACTCTCGGGGTAGTGTGTGTACTCTCGGGGTAGTGTGTGTACTCTCGGTGTAGTGTGTGTACTCTCGGGGTAGTGTGTGCACTCTCGGTGTAGTGTGTGTATTCTCGATGTAGTATGTGTGTACTCTCGGTGTAGTGTGTGTGTACTCTTGGTGTAGTATGTGTGTACTCTCGGTGTAGTGTGTGTACTCTCGGTGTAGTGTGTGTGTGTGTGTACTCTCGATGTAGTGTGTGTGTGTGTGTGTACTCTCGATGTAGTGTGTGTGTGTACTCTCGATGTAGTGTGTGTGTATTCTCGGTGTAGTGTGTGTGTACTCTCGATGTAGTGTGTGTGTACTCTCGGTGTAGTATGTGTGTACTCTCGGTGTAGTGTGTGTGTACTCTCGGTGTAGTGTGTGTGTGTACTCTCGATGTAGTGTGTGTGTATTCTCGGTGTAGTGAGTGTGTACTCTCGGTGTAGTGTGTGTGTACTCTCGATGTAGTGTGTGTGTATTCTCGATGTAGTATGTGTGTACTCTCGGTGTAGTGTGTGTGTACTCTTGGTGTAGTATGTGTGTACTCTCGGTGTAGTGTGTGTACTCTTGGTGTAGTGTGTGTGTACTCTCGATGTAGTGTGTGTGTACTCTCGGTGTAGTATGTGTGTACTCTCGGTGTAGTGTGTGTGTACTCTTGGTGTAGTATGTGTGTACTCTTGGTGTAGTGTGTGTACTCTCGGTGTAGTGTGTGTGTATTCTCGGTGTAGTATGTGTGTACTCTCGGTGTAGTATGTGTGTGTACTCTCGGTGTAGTGTGTGTGTGTACTCTCGATGTAGTGTGTGTGTATTCTCGGTGTAGTATGTGGTGTACTCTCGGTGTAGTATGTGTGTGTACTTTCGATGTAGTGTGTGTGTACTCTCGTGTAGTGAGTGTGTACTCTCGGGGTAGTAAAGGTACTTGTGCTGCAGGTGCAGCGCAGGGTTCAAGCGGAGCTGGACGAACAGCTGGGCGAGCGTCCGGTTTGTGTGTCGGACCGAGTCCGGCTGCCGTACCTGGAGAGTGTGATCAACGAGGGCATGAGGATCAGACCGGTCAGTCCAGTGCTGATCCCGCACACCGCCATGACGGACAGCAGGTAAATACTACACCTTAAATACTACACCTTAAATACTGCACTTAAATACTACACCTTAATACTACACCTTAAATACAGCACCTTAAATACTACACCTTAAATACAGCACCTTAAATACTGCACCTTAAATACTACACCTTAAATACTGCACCTTAAATACTACACCTTAAATCCTACACCTTAAATACAGCACCTTAAATCCTACACCTTAAATACTACACGTTAAATACTACACCGTAAATCCTACACCTTAAATACAGCACCTTCAATTCTACACCTTAAATACTACACCTTAAATACAGCACCTTAAATACTACACCTTAAATACTACACCTTAAATACAGCACCTTAAATACTACACCTTAAATACTACACCTTAAATCCTACACCTTAAATACAGCACCTTAAATACTACACCTTAAATACAGCACCTTAAATCCTACACCTTAAATACAGCACCTTAAATACTACACCTTAAATACAGCACCTTAAATACTACACCTTAAATACAGCACCTTAAATCCTACACCTTAAATACAGCACCTTAAGTACAGCACCTTAAATCCTACACCTTATAAATACAGCACCTTAAATCCTACACCTTAAATCCTACACCTTAAAAACTACACCTTAAATCCTACACCTTAAATACAGCACCTTAAATACTACACCTTAAATCCTACACCTTAAATACAGCACCTTAAATACAGCACCTTAATACTGCACCTTAAATACTACACCTTAAATCCTACACCTTAAATAAAGCACCTTAAATCCTACACCTTAAATCCTACACCTTAAATACAGCACCTTAAATACGACACCTTAAAATCCTACAACCTTCAATCCTACACCTTAAATACAGCACCTTAAATACTGCACCTTAAATACTACACCTTAAATCCTACACCTTAAATACTACACCTTAAATCCTACACCTTAAATACAGCACCTTAAATACTACACCTTAAATCCTACACCTTAAATACAGCACCTTAAATCCTACACCTTAAATACAGCACCTTAAATCCTACACCTTAATACAGCACCTTAAATCCTACACCTTAAATCAGCACCTTAAATACTACACCTTAATTACTTCACCTTAAATACAGCAACTTAAATACTACACCTTAAATCCTACACCTTAAATACAGCACCTTAAATCCTACACCTTAAATACAGCACCTTAAATACAGCACCTTAAATACTACACCTTAAATACAGCACCTTAAATACTACACCTTAAATACAGCACCTTAAATACAGCACCTTAATACTACACCTTAAATACAGCACCTTAAATCCTACACCTTAAATACAGCACCTTAAATCCTACACCTTAAATCCTACACCTTAAATACAGCACCTTAAATCCTACACCTTAAATACAGCACCTTAAATACAGCACCTTAAATACTGCACCTTAAATCCTACACCTTAAATAAAGCACCTTAATACTACACCTTAAATCCTACACCTTAAATACAGCACCTTAAATACAGCACCTTAAATACAGCACCTTAAATACTGCACCTTAATTCCTACACCTTAAATACTGCACCTTAAATACTACACCTTAAATCCTACACCTTAAATACTACACCTTAAATACTACACCTTAAATACAGCACCTTAAATACAGCACCTTAAATCATACACCTTAAATACAGCACCTTAAATCCAGCACCTTAAATCCTACACCTTAAATACAGCACCTTAAATCCTACACCTTAAATACAGCACCTTAAATACAGCACCTTAAATACTGCACCTTAAATCCTACACCTTAAATACAGCACCTGAAATCCTACACCTTAAATACAGCACCTTAAATCCTACACCTTAAATACTACACCTTAAATCCTACACCTTAAATACAGCACCTTAAATACTGCACCTTAAATACTGCACCTTAAATCCTACACCTTAAATACAGCACCTGAAATCCTACGCCTTAAATACAGCACCTTAAATACTGCACATTAAATACAGCACCTTAAATACAGCACCTTAAATACTACACATTAAATACTGCACCTTAAATACTACACCTTAAATCCTACACCTTAATACAGCACCTTAAATACTACACCTTAAATCCTACACCTTAAAATCCTACACCTTAAATACAGCACCTGAAATCCTACACCTTAAATACAGCACCTTAAATACTGCACCTTAAACTACTACACCTTAAATCCTACACCTTAAATAAAGCACCTTAAATCCTGCACCTTAAATACTACACCTTAAATCCTACACCTTAAATACTACACCTTAAATACTACACCTTAAAAACAGCACGTTAAATACAGCACCTTAAATCATACACCTTAAATACAGCACCTTAAATCCAGCACCTTAAATCCTACACCTTAAATACAGCACCTTAAATCCTACACCTTAAATACAGCACCTTAAATCCTACACCTTAAATACAGCACCTTAAATACAGCACCTTAAATACTGCACCTTAAATCCTACACCTTAAATACAGCACCTGAAATCCTACACCTTAAATACAGCACCTTAAATCCTACACCTTAAATACTACACCTTAAATCCTACACCTTAAATACAGCACCTTAAATACAGCACCTTAAATACTGCACCTTAAATCCTACACCTTAAATACAGCACCTGAAATCCTACACCTTAAATACAGCACCTTAAATACTGCACATTAAATACAGCACCTTAAATACAGCACCTTAATACTACACATTAATACTGCACCTTAATACTACACCTTAAATCCTACACCTTAAATACAGCACCTTAATACTACATACACCTTAAATCCTACACCTTAAAATCCTACACCTTAAATACAGCACCTGAAATCCTACACCTTAAATACAGCACCTTAAATACTGCACCTTAAATACTACACCTTAAATCCTACACCTTAAATAAAGCACCTTAAATCCTACACCTTAAATACAGCACCTTAAATCCTACACCTTAAATACAGCACCTTAAATACTACACCTTAAATCCTACACCTTAAATCCTACACCTTAAATACAGCACCTAAATACGGCACCTTAAATACACACCTTAAATACTTACACCTTAAATCCTACAACCTTAAATACAGCACCTTAAATACTACACCTTAAATCCTACACCTTAAATACAGCACCTTAAATCCTACACTTAAGTACAAGCACCTTAAATCCTACACCTTAATACTACACCTTAAATCCTACACCTTAAATACAGAACCTTAAAATACAGCACCTTAAATACTGCACCTTAAATCCTACACCTTAAATACAGCACCTGAAATCTACACCTTAAATACAGCACCTTAAATACTGCACATTAAATACAGCACCTTAAATACAGCACCTTAAATACTACAAATTAAATACTGCACCTTAAATACTACACCTTAAATCCTACACCTTAAATACAGCACCTTAAATACTACACCTTAAATCCTACACCTTAAATCCTACACCTTAAATACAGCACCTGAAATCCTACACCTTAAATTACAGCACCTTAAATACTGCACATTAAATACAGCACCTTAAATACAGCACCTTAAATACTACACATTAAATACTGCACCTTAAATACTGCACCTTAAATACTACACCTTAAATCCTACACCTTAAATACAGCACCTTAAATACTACACCTTAAATCCTACACCTTAAATACAGCACCTTAAATACAGCACCTTAAATACAGCACCTTAAATACTGCACCTTAAATCCTACACCTTAAATACTGCACCTTAAATACTACACCTTAAATACTACACCTTAAATACTACACCTTAAATACTGCACCTTAAATACAGCACCTTAAATCCTACACCTTAAATACTACACCTCAAATCCTACACCTTAAATACAGCACCTTAAATACTGCACCTTAAATACTACACCTTAAATACAGCACCTCAAATCCTACACCTTAAATACTACACCTCAAATCCTACACCTTAAATACAGCACCTTAAATCCTACACCTTAAATACAGCACCTTAAATACTACACCTTAAATACAGCACCTTAAATCCTACACCTTAAATACAGCACCTTAAATACAGCACCTTAAATCCTACACCTTAAATACAGCACCTCAAATCCTACCCTTAAATACAGCACCTTAAATACTACACCTCAAATCCTACACCTTAAATACAGCACCTTAAATACTACACCTTAAATACAGCACTTAAATCCTACACCTTAAATCCTACACCTTAAATACAGCACCTTAAATACTACACCTTAAATACAGCACCTTAAATACTGCACCTTAAATCCTACACCTTAAATACAGCACCTGAAATCCTACACCTTAAATACAGCACTTAATACTACACATTAAATACTGCACCTTAAATACTACACCTTAAATCCTACACCTTAATACAGCACTTTAAATACTACACCTTAAATCCTACACACTTAAATCCTACACCTTAAATACAGCACCTGAAATCCTACACCTTAAATACAGCACCTTAAATACTGCACCTTAAATCCTACACCTTAAATACTGCACATTAATACAGCACCTTAAATACAGCACCTTAAATACTACACATTAAATACTGCACCTTAAATACTACACCTTAAATCCTACACCTTAAATACAGCACCGTAAATACTACACCTTAAATCCTACACCTTAAATCCTACACCTTAAATACAGCACCTGAAATCCTACACCTTAAATACAGCACCTTAAATACTGCACATTAAATACAGCACCTTAAATACAGCACCTTAAATACTGCACATTAAATACTGCACCTTAAATACTGCACCTTAAATACTACACCTTAAATCCTACACCTTAAATACAGCACCTTAAATACTACACCTTAAATACAGCACCTTAAATACAGCACCTTAAATACAGCACCTTAAATACTGCACCTTAAATCCTACACCTTAAATACTGCACCTTAAATACTACACCTTAAATACTACACCTTAAATACTACACCTTAAATACTGCACCTTAAATACAGCACCTTAAATCCTACACCTTAATACTACACCTCAAATCCTACACCTTAAATACAGCACCTTAAATACTGCACCTTAAATACTACACCTTAATACAGCACCTCAAATCCTACACCTTAAATACAGCACCTTAAATACTACACCTCAAATCCTACACCTTAAATACAGCACCTTAATCCTACACCTTAAATACAGCACCTTAAATACTACACCTTAAATACAGCACCTTAAATCCTACACCTTAATACAGCACCTTAAATACAGCACCTTAAATCCTACACCTTAAATACAGCACCTCAAATCCTACACCTTAAATACAGCACCTTAAATACTACACCTCAAATCCTACACCTTAAATACAGCACCTTAAATACTACACCTTAAATACAGCACCTTAAATCCTACACCTTAAATCCTACACCTTAAATACAGCACCTTAAATACAGCACCTTAAATACTACACCTTAAATACAGCACCTTAAATACTGCACCTTAAATCCTACACCTTAAATCCAGCACCTTAAATACAGCACCTTAAATCCTACACCTTAAATCCAGCACCTTAAATACTACACCTTAAATCCTACACCTTAAATACAGCGCCTTAAATCCTACACCTTAAATCCAGCACCTTAAATACTACACCTTAAATCCTACACCTTAAATACAGCACCTTAAATCCTACACCTTAAATACTGCACCTTAAATACTACACCCCAAATCCAGTACATTTTGCACAGAATAATCTAAATGTTTCACTTTTTCTCACTTTTTCTCAGACTTTTTAAATGTATTTTTTAAGCATTTTGCCGCCGCTTGGTTGTCTTTTGAACTTCTTTAACTACAGTCAACTTTTCATGAGTTTCTCAGAAGAACAGCAATTTTTTGTGACCATTTGTCAAGAAATAACTGACAGTTTTAACAATAATGGAAATGGCTATAAGCTGCAGAAATGTTTAAAACTCTCTCTCTCTCTCGTAGTATTGGAGGTCACCCGGTCCGTCGTGGGACTCGAGTTTTGGTGAACATGTGGGCGATTCACCACGACCCCGAACACTGGGACACACCGGACCTCTTTAACCCAGGTAAAACACAAAATACAACTACCTAATCGGAAAAATCCTACTTAAAAAAATGCACCTGAACACACTTTTTCCCGCCTCTCCAGACCGTTTCCTTGATGACCGGGGCCACCGGGTGACGCCCCCCTGCTTCATGCCGTTTGGGGCGGGGCCTCGAGTCTGCGTCGGCGAATCACTGGCCAGGCTGGAGCTGTTCCTCTTCCTGTCGTCTCTGCTCCAGCGAATGAGCTTCAAGCTGCCGGACGGGGCTTCCCCGCCCAACCTGCAGGGGCTACTGGGCGTCGTCCTTCAGCCGCTGCCTTATAAGGTCGTGGTCACTCCCAGGGATGGGTGGGAGGGTGGGGCTTAGTGAAAAGGAGGTGGGGCCAAGTGAAAGGGGCGGAGTTTACAATCATAAAACTATAATTTTGTGATTAAGATCACATTTGACATGATGTAACATTCAAATGCTGACGTGAAAACTAACCTTAAACTATGACTGTGTTAATATGCACACTAATATTCCTTTATTATTCTGATTATAATAAAATATAATTTGTAATAGGTCATGAAAACGGCACATTTTGTTTTATTATAACTCCATTTAATCAAAAAGTAGCGTTTTTTGGATTAGGACATGTTATTTGCCGACCTTGATTTTCAACATATTTACATTTACAGTAAAATTAGAGAAAGTTAGCTTAACCTCTAAATAAAAACATCTTACAATAAAAAAAGTATAAATATAAGCTAATGCTAGGCTAATGCTAAGCTAGTTTAAATGATTTGCTTGTAATTTAAACAAAGTGTAAGTTAAATATATAAATATTATGTTTTTATGATTAACTTCCTTTTTGTTTTTTGAGTGCAACTTGACATTAATAATGTTTTAATAAATAAATAATGATTAATCTCCAGTTTTGTTGTAATTATTAGTACCAGTGAATAAAGACAGACTTTTAGTAGATTTGACAGTTTTTATTCAGTATATCTTCACACACTTTTAGAACAGGCTGGTTTAGTTAGGTCACACACATACATCCACACATACACACTCACTAATAATTTAGTATTTCTAATAATTATCATCGTTATCATCGTAATATTAAGGGATTTTAAAGACCAGTCTCTCCTCTGCTTCCTTCCACTCCTCCGACGGAAACCTCATGCAAACAGGAAGGACAGCAGACAAGAAACAACGAGATAAAAACATTATTTAGACGGAGGAACATACGGACGCTTTTAGTAAATTAAATAATTTGTCAAACACCACAGGTGAAGCTAAATCCAATATCCTCGTGGAACAAGTGGAAGTTCTTTAAAGACATGAGGCCAGAATTGTGTGACTGGGTTCACATTACATCGGGACCAGTTGTGTCTCAAGAAATTAAACATCAGTCAACGGCTAAAAACTTTCCCAAATGATGATTTATGTAAAATAAAAAGCTAGTTAGTTTTCCAAAGCTACCGTAAGAGATGGCGGTAAAAATTCCCCAAATAAGTCTTAGAACCTTTTACTTCTTTGGGTCATTTGGGGACTTTACCAATCTTTAATTAAATGCACTAAAGTCTCATCTTATCAATGTGAATCCAGTCAGTGTGAAACGATCTATCAGAGGTTCTTTGCCCACCAACATTTGATGAAAAACTTGCCCCGGTTTGACTCAACAAAAAGGATAAATAGGAGTTTTACCAAATGCTTTAAACGCCCTAACATCAGCTCGTTGTCATGGTGATTCTCCAGGGTTTCATCTGTAAGTCACCTCCTATCTCTGGAAGGACATTTGGGTAAAATCCCACATTGTTTGGCGGAAATTTCCCTTTTTTCACAAGGCTGATTTCAGAGCGGCAGAGCCTTTGGGAACTCGAGCTACAACAGACAGATTTTGGACCGAACATTTTCCCAGTCACTCAGGTCGAAAGTCCACACCCACGCAGAGCGAGAGCCGCTCCATCTAACGCTAAGTAGTAACAGTGGTCAAGTAGAAATGGCACTCTTTTAACCATGGAGATATATAACCTTATTAGTTCAGGTAAACAAAAAACACCATCAACCACAACATCAATGGCTAGGTATGACCCTCGAGAAAAGGTCCTTTAAGCCTCTACGAACTCTTACGGTCAACAGGCGAATAGTCGGCCAACACTCAATCGAAGGTGTAGTTTTCGACGCCGATCCGCCATCGTAGCAATCTGCTTGAGCTCTCTTTGACATCCACGTTTACTCAGAACCATATTTCTGTGAATTCAGCTCCGCAATAGGTTTAAAAAACAAAAGATTGGATTAATGAATCCATCCACGTGTGAATCCAATCTTGTGCACGTTGGTTTCCGATCTGACTACCAAAACACCCAGATTTAGACGTAGAAACTGTGCGCTCTGTTGCTGCCATTTGAAGTCCACTCGAGTCCTTCTCCATGGCAGGACATTGCTTTTGTCGTAAGGAGGTCCAACGTAGCGTTGTCTGCAAAGGTACACCCGTCGTCTTTTTGCGAAGAAATGGGTAGTGAAGTCCGGTCGTGATGCAGCATGGAAACAGGGTTTGTGGGTCGGACTTCGAAGGTGTTTACATCGGAGAAGGTTGAGTTAATGATATATTGTCAGGTGACCACCTCCAATGGGATTTTCCTGCTTCTTTGAACACTTCAGGTTTCGGTACACTCGGTCTCTCATTGGCTAAAGGTCAGACTTTACTCTCTGGTGACTCTTCCAACAGTCTGACGTCTGGTTTGGACCAACACACATTTGGTAAACTTGAAACTGAAACAGCTTACGTTAACGGCAGCAAAAAGTGCACTTGTTGGCAGCAGACGTGAAATGGGTAAAAACATCATATTTTCGCACTCCATTTAACTTGTAGGGACATTTTTAGTCTTAAAGATTTGAGAATACTTCCTGCTACAACAATGCAGCGTATTTAGGGAAACTTTTTACTGCCTTTTCCTCATCTTGTTTTCCTGCCTTTTTTGTTGTAAATTTATATTAACTTTTTAACCGAAATGTACAACCAACTGTCAGTGTATTATCATCACATTCATTTGGACTTCTACTACTTATCGAGCTTAACAAATGTGTGTTGGCATTCCTCCGTAAAGTGTGATGGAAATGACTTACAATCGTTGCACTGCTGTTGGGTGAAAGTCGCACATGTTGCTGAAAACTTTGATTTCTAGATGCATTTTGAGTTCTTAACGATTTGGGGAGATTGGAAACAGTGAGTTATATTTCAAATTAAAGTCCACTTATATCTGGGGTAAGTTTTTACCAAAACATTGCTTTAGCTTCTTTCCTTTTTTTTAGGGGGCGTCGTTTATATACAGACTCTTGCTGATGAAAAATATTGCTCTTCACTAATTGGACAAACACCAGCATGTACAACAAAAATTTTTTTTCTATCATTGACAAAATATACTTTATGTCTTTCTGTCACAAAATATCAATATCCACACGTCCATAAATCCTTAAAACAAATGATATATTCTCCAATTCTTTAACACGACTCAGATTACCGTCATTTCGGGTCCTAAAATAGCTTGACTTTGTTGATTTATCCATCAGAATAAAATACAATTCTGAATGATAAAAAGGAAGATGGCTATGGAGGGAAGCAGAAAGAGAATATTTTAGAGATAAGACTCTAGATCAGGGGTGTCAAACTCAAGGCCCGGGGGCCACATTCGGCCCGCGAACTTCATTTTATGTGGCCCCACAAGAGTTTGCAAAGAATATAATATGTTTATTATACGGTTACATGCTACAGAAGCACGTTGCCCATAAACTACATGTCCCACAATGCATCTCAAATATTACTTTTTTCTCAGAATTTGCCTTTTTTCTTCAAAATATGCATTTTTTCATAGAATTCCTTTTTCTCAGAATTAGATTTTTATTTCAAATGTCACTTCTATTTATTTTTCTCCAGAATTTGGCTTTTCTTTTAAAATCATTTTGGGACATACGCACTGAAGAGACTTGCCCTAGACTTCTGCTTTCAGACGTAGTTAATTATGAAGTTATTACCCTATCCGATGATAATCCAATGCAGAGGCAATGATGTAATATAATACATTATTTTATATATATGATATATTTATATATGTATTTTTATATAGTCTTAAAGTTACAACCGGCCCTTTGAGTGCAACCATAATGCTGATGTGGCCCGCGATGAAATTGAGTTTGACACCCCTGCTCTAGATTGTTTGGTTTCTACAACGTTTTGTTGTATCCGTCCTCAAATTCAGAGACAAAGACGATAGCGATGACGTGTTCACATCCCTTTTGTTTGGGGCTTTGTTTCCGTCTAAAAGTGTCTATTGTTTGTTCCTATTTATGCAAAAAGCTTTTGTCCACTGACGCACAGGAAAAAACCCAGGAATCTTCCATACAGGATCAAGCTGTCATGAAAACATCAAATCTGAGAATCTGTCTCCCTAATTTCCCTTCCCTTGACTGACTCGTACATCGAAGTAAGCTTTCTGATGAATCAGTCGTCCCTCTGTCAGTCAGAGTGAATCATCCTCCCACATTAGTCGGTTTTCGTGTCCAAAGCGGACAGTTTGACTTGTTTCAAAACCAGACGTCATCGCCCCAGACACGCCAGGTGTCTACTGCTAAACTATTTAAAGTTGTTATCATTGGTGACAAACGCAAGAAAGAAAACGTCATTTCTGGAGACCGTGTTTCATTTGGACAGACGTAGATAAGAGGAATGATGTTTACATCTAGCGAGCGTCATCGGACCACGCAAGTATAATATTAGAAATGGTTGTTAGGGTAAAATACTATGGGTGGACAGATTGGGTTATCTCCAATAAAATTGCACCTAGGGTAATTTCAGAAGAATTGCTATCTTTCATTTGTAAATACGACTCGGCCGAACCTCGACCCCAGTATGTCGTGAATGCTGTAGTGCAGTATTTGTCCAATTGGATCAACCCTGGATGCAATTTAAGAAAATGCCTCTCCATGCAGAAACCTCCAAACCACATCGCACTAAAACCTTTCCTCGTGAGCATCCTGTTGAATCTCCTCCTAAAGTCCGACACCCTTTGCTGATCTGACAAACAATTGCCGAACAAACATCACATGACGTAACCGCAATCACAATCATCTATCAGGACAATCTCAAATAACAGTTCTAAGGGGTGAAGGCCATCATTAACTTCAACCCTTGCCTGGATGATGAATGGTTTGTTCCGCCCACTTCCTGTCAATCACACGGACTCCACGACAATGACGACTTCGGAGGCGCCTTCCTCAGATATTGGAGTATCGGTGGAGGTGCACAGTACAAGTCCTTCCCCTGTGGTGATCTGACCTCGTGCCGGGCAGTCCACACTGTCATGAAGATCACCATTTCCTCCTCCTTCTTGAATCCCATCCTCCTTCGTTTCCTCCTCTTCCTCATCCTCATCCTCCACCCGACACCTACACACCTCGATGCCAGAGTCGCCGGTAAGTCGCCGGTGTCTATACTGGCTTTCATCCGCTCCCATGTCCTCATCCTCCTCATCGTCGTTGTCCTCGGTTTCCTGGTCGTCCTCCCCGTCCTCCCAGTTCGGAGGTCCCGGTTCAAAGATATCCACACAGGGGGAAAATAAGGTCTGTTTCGGCGGCGACTGGGTAGCACGAGGCGAGGGGGAAAGAGAGGAGGCGTGGCCAGAAGAAGATCCACTTTTGTTGGACTGGTGCATTGCAGTGAGGGGGTCCAGGAGTAAAGCTGGGGCCGGGAGAAACGTTGAAGACAAGGAAAGGGGTGAGGATGGGGAGAGGGCTACAGGTGTACAAGATGATTCTATAGTTATTGCTGGGCAAGAGGAAGGGGAGGATGCAGGTGTTGTCAACGTAAGCACTGGAGCAGGAACCGATATTGGACTTGTTCTAGAACCAACACTTGTACAAGATCCAGAACTAAATCCAGCCTGGATATTTGATGGCAACGGACTGATAAGGTCTTGTTCTGTCGATTGAGCCGTTACATCGGCGGATTCTGGGGCTGGATCTTGACAAGAAACCAGAATAGCAACGAACCGTGGTTTGGGTTCTTGTCTGAGGTCGGGTTGGGAGGAACCGAGGCTAGACCAGACCCAGGTGACCCAGGTGACGGTTCTTGTATCAGGAAATGTGCTAATTTCGGTGCTTCTGTAGGAAGGAGAAGGTTTTGGGGTACTGGTTTTAGAATAGGGTTGGATTCACAGTCTGGAGCTATGTTGATGTTAGGTCGTAGATTTGGATTTGTGGTATGGATTAAAGGCAAAGAGTCTGGAGTTTTGGGAAGGCTTGTGGGCATTGGGTCTGGAAAGGCGTTTAGGTTTGTAGGTACTGGCTCTGGAGCCTGGGTAGGTTTGAAGTCGCTGGGATTGGCACAAGGCTAGGATTTAGGTCTGGATTTGGAGATTTAGTTGCGTCTTTTTTCAAGGCCAAAGTCATTTCAACATCTGATGCTGGTACTGAGGTTGGGCTACTGGGAACGTTGGCTGTATCAAAAGTTCTTGTTAGATCCGGGGTGTGGTTCGCAAGGGTAAGGTTTGCAGGTACTGGTTTTAGGATAGGGTTAGATTCACAGTCGTGGACTATGGTGGTTTTAGGTTGTAGGTTTGAAACTAGGTTAAGGTTTGAAGGTGAAGGGTCTGGAGTTTGGGGAAGGCTTATGGGTAATGGTTCTGTAAAGGGGCTTAGGTTTGTGGGAACTGGTTCTGGAGCTCGGGTTGAAGGTACTTTGGCTTGGGGAAGGTTTGAAGGTGCTGGGATTGGCACAAGGCTAGGATTTGGGTCCTGGCTTGGGAGATTAGACGCTTCACTTATCAAGGCCAAAGTCATTCCAACATCTGATCCTGGTGCCGAGGTTGGGCTACTGGGAACGTTGGCTGTATCAAAAGTTCTTGTTGGATCAGGGTTGTGGTCAGAAGTGCTAGCTGTTGGGGTAGAAGGGCCCGACAATGTATTTTCATCAGTTGGACCATCAATGCTTATTATTTGGACTTCACTTGGACTAGGGAAAGTACTACTGGTGCTGAGTGTTGGGGTACATGGTACTAGGTCAAGCTGTTGCATGATGGGAGATGTAGTTCCAACAGGAAGAACCACCTCTAAGCAGGGGGAGGTCAGAGGGGAGACCGCCATGGTAACAACCGCCACCGTAACAACCGCCACCGTAACATCCTGGTTGGGAACCGATGAGTCAACAACAGTTTGCCGTTCTCCGGAAGCGACTTCATCTCCGATCTCAACGGCCACGGAGCCCAACATCCTCTCAGAAACCAGAATTCGTGTCTCGTCGATCTCCAAACGAGATGCTGCGGCTGTGATGGTCTCCATGGTGACGTCGAGCATTAGAGGCGGGGCTTCGCTGGGCGTCGTGGCGTGACTGGTGTCGGTTTCGTACGTGACGGCCGCCGATAAAGAGGAGCTACATGGAGAGGACGGGCAGCAGGAGTCGCAGGAACAACTGGAGCTGAAGGGAAGACATACATTTATTATTCATTGAGATTTATGAAATGACGAGGTAGCAATAGCTTGTGTTGTGTAGTAATAATGTAGATATCTCAAGACATAGACTGGAGAGAGGAGCGTATGAGTGAGTGTTTTCATTCAAGAAAAAGGCATCCGATATCTAATACAATATTTTTCTATAGTTACAGATATTGCACCTTGCCGATTCATCGTTTTCTCCTTTCACTTTCTCTGTTCCCACGGCATAGTCTACGGCCTTGGGTTTTGCTGCCATCTCTCTAAAGGCCGCTACACACCAACCTGAAACCAAAGAACGCGTATCGAAGGCGTCCCGACTTTTACGTTCTGCTACGTCGCCTGCGTCGGCTACGCCGCCCGCCTAATGAATACACCGCAAAGACTTCAGGCGACGAGTGGCAATAACTGTCCTTACCAGCAGGCAGCGGTAGTGTGTATTCGTCATTCAAAAGAGGCAACAGCCAATCAGAGTGATTTCTTTGGCCGACTTTCTTTGGCCGATTCAACATGTTCAACATGTTGAATCGGCCGCGGGAGGCAATGTGGTCTAGCTGCGGCCGCGGCCAGTACACGGCGGTACACGACGGTACACGACACGCCCACCTGACACGACACTACGGTGGCTGAGAGGCACCACCGTTAAAAGCGCATTGACGAGATTTACATCATACAGCCCATGTAGTATAAACATTGATTTTAATTTCTTACAGTAGGAGAGGTTTTGGGGTTTAGGAGGGAGGAAGGAAGATTAGGTAAAAAGGTAGGGAATGGTTAGGGTTAGGATGGGGGGAAGGGAAGGGTTAGATTGAAGGGAGGGAAGGGAACTGCTACCCGGAACGTTCATACTGGGTAGTTTATTTAGTTTAAAAAAAATTATCCAACGAGTTAGAGACCACAAAGGAAGTGTAGTACCGCCGTTTGGCCACAAGACTCCGGCGCACTCCTGGGGGCTTGGTTCAACCTCCACTGTCCGCGGCCGCAGCTCGACCCTTCTCAGCCACCGTAGTGTCGTGTCAGGTAGGCGTGTCGTGTACCGCCGTGTACCGCCGTGTACCGCCGTGTACTGGCCGCGGCCACAGCTCGACCCTTCTCGCGGGAGGTGTGAAAATGTGCCGTAAAGCAACGACGGTGCGGGACACACCGACCTGAGTAGGGCGCCGCGAATGCCCGACTGCCTCTGACGGCCTGTGACTCCCAAAATCGGGTAGGTGTGTCGATTCAGGACCCATATCTGTTCAGTCTCACTGATGAGGAATGTTGATCATTACACTCCAAACTCAGTTCAAAGCTAGAAGACGAGATCTTCAGAATTGGTTAGGAAGTGGCAGTGTCCCCTCGTGGCGGCAGAACATGTCTTGTCAAATTCTCCGGCTGTATCTCTATAATAAACTATCCGTGTCTCTCTCCCCGTGTCTCTCGGAGTCTCGGCTCCATTGCTTCAGACGTTTCCTTCACAGTTAGCTTCGTTGTTACCTGTTGTCTGAGCTGAGGGAGGAGGGTCCGTCGCTGAGCGGGCGATGAAGGAGTGGGTCGTGTTGCGTGAGCAGATGGGGGTCGCTGGTTCTGGGGGGCTGAGGGTAACGAGGGGTGGTGAACACCGAGCTGTATGGAGGGGGAGGAGTTGAGGGTTGAGCTGCAACCTCCTCGTAGGACGGCAGCTTCAGAGACGCCAAGAAACCTGGAACAAGTGGAGTACAAATACTTTGTTACTGTACTTAAGTACATTTGTCTGGTATCAGTACTTTACTCCACTACTTTTTACTTTTACTTCTTACATTTTGAACCCAAATACCTGTACTTTCTACTTCTTACATGTTGAACACAAATACCTGTACTTTCTACTTCTTACATGTTGAACACAAATACCTGTACTTTCTACTTCTTACATGTTGAACACAAATACCTGTACTTTCTACTTCTTACATGTTGAACACAAATACCTGTACTTTCTACTTCTTACATGTTGAACTCAAATACCTGTACTTTCTACTTCTTAGATGTTGAACACAAATACCTGTACTTTCTACTTCTTACATGTTGAACACAAATACCTGTACTTTCTACTTCTCACATGTTGAACCCAATACCTGTACTTTCTACTTCTTACATGTTGAACTCAAATACCTGTACTTTCTACTTCTTACATGTTGAACCCAAATACCTGTACTTTCTACTTCTTACATGTTGAACTCAAATACCTGTACTTTCTACTTCTTACATGTTGAACACAAATACCTGTACTTTCTACTTCTCACATGTTGAACCCAAATACCTGTACTTTCTACTTCTTACATGTTGAACTCAAATACCTGTACTTTCTACTTCTTACATGTTGAACACAAATACCTGTACTTTCTACTTCTTACATGTTGAACTCAAATACCTGTACTTTCTACTTCTTACATGTTGAACACAAATACCTGTACTTTCTACTTCTTACATGTTGAACACAAATACCTGTACTTTCTACTTCTCTCATGTTGAACTCAAATACCTGTACTTTCTACTTCTCACATGTTGAACTCAAATACCTGTACTTTCTACTTCTCTCATGTTGAACTCAAATACCTGTACTTTCTACTTCTTACATGTTGAACCCAAATACCTGTACTTTCTACTTCTCTCATGTTGAACCCAAATACCTGTACTTTCTACTTCTCACATGTTGAACTCAAATACCTGTACTTTCTACTTCTTACATGTTGAACCCAAATACCTGTACTTTCTACTTCTCACATGTTGAAACTCAAATACCTGTACTTTCTACTTCTTACATGTTGAACACAAATACCTGTACTTTCTACTTCTTACATGTTGAACTCAAATACCTGTACTTTCTACTTCTCACATGTTGAACTCAAATACCTGTACTTTCTACTTCTTACATGTTGAACACAAATACCTGTACTTTCTACTTCTCTCATGTTGAACTCAAATACCTGTACTTTCTACTTCTCACATGTTGAACCCAAATACCTGTACTTTCTACTTCTCTCATGTTGAACACAAATACCTGTACTTTCTACTTCTCACATGTTGAACTCAAATACCTGTACTTTCTACTTCTTACATGTTGAACTCAAATACCTGTACTTTCTACTTCTCTCATGTTGAACTCAAATACCTGTACTTTCTACTTCTTACATGTTGAACTCAAATACCTGTACTTTCTACTTCTTACATGTTGAACACAAATACCTGTACTTTCTACTTCTTACATGTTGAACCCAAATACCTGTACTTTCTACTTCTTACATGTTGAACTCAAATACCTGTACTTTCTACTTCTCACATGTTGAACTCAAATACCTGTACTTTCTACTTCTTACATATTGAACACAAATACCTGTACTTTCTACTTCTCACATGTTGAACTCAAATACCTGTACTTTCTACTTCTTACATGTTGAACTCAAATACCTGTACTTTCTACTTCTTACATGTTGAACCCAAATACCTGTACTTTCTACTTCTTACATGTTGAACTCAAATACCTGTACTTTCTACTTCTTACATGTTGAACCCAAATACCGGTACTTTCTACTTCTTACATGTTGAACTCAAATACCTGTACTTTCTACTTCTTCCATGTTGAACTCAAATACCTGTACTTTCTACTTCTTACATGTTGAACTCAAATACCTGTACTTTCTACTTCTCACATGTTGAACACAAATACCTGTACTTTCTACTTCTTCCATGTTGAACTCAAATACCTGTACTTTCTACTTCTTACATGTTGAACACAAATACCTGTACTTTCTACTTCTCTCATGTTGAACTCAAATACCTGTACTTTCTACTTCTTACATGTTGAACCCAAATACCTGTACTTTCTACTTCTTACATGTTGAACTCAAATACCTGTACTTTCTACTTCTCTCATGTTAAACTCAAATACCTGTACTTTCTACTTCTTACATGTTGAACTCAAATACCTGTACTTTCTACTTCTTACATGTTGAACTCAAATACCTGTACTTTCTACTTCTTACATGTTGAACCCAAATACCTGTACTTTCTACTTCTCACATGTTGAACTCAAATACCTGTACTTTCTACTTCTTACATGTTGAACTCAAATACCTGTACTTTCTACTTCTTACATGTTGAACTAAAATACCTGTACTTTCTACTTCTTTCATGTTGAACTCAAATACCTGTACTTTCTACTTCTCTCATGTTGAACTCAAATACCTGTACTTTCTACTTCTCTCATGTTGAACTCAAATACCTGTACTTTCTACTTCTTACATGTTGAACTCAAATACCTGTACTTTCTACTTCTTACATGTTGAACCCAAATACCTGTACTTTCTACTTCTCACATGTTGAACTCAAATACCTGTACTTTCTACTTCTTACATGTTGAACTCAAATACCTGTACTTTCTACTTCTCACATGTTGAACTCAAATACCTGTACTTTCTACTTCTTACATGTTGAACCCAAATACCTGTACTTTCTACTTCTTACACGTTGAACCCAAATACCTGTACTTTCTACTTCTTACATGTTGAACCCAAATACCTGTACTCTCTACTTCTCTCATGTTGAACTCAAATACCTGTACTTTCTACTTCTTACATGTTGAACTCAAATACCTGTACTTTCTACTTCTCTCATGTTGAACTCAAATACCTGTACTTTCTACTTCTCACATGTTGAACTCAAATACCTGTACTTTCTACTTCTTTCATGTTGAACTCAAATACCTGTACTTTCTACTTCTCTCATGTTGAACTCAAATACCTGTACTTTCTACTTCTCTCATGTTGAACTCAAATACCTGTACTTTCTACTTCTTACATGTTGAACCCAAATACCTGTACTTTCTACTTCTTACATGTTGAACCCAAATACCTGTACTTTCTACTTCTCACATGTTGAACTCAAATACCTGTACTTTCTACTTCTTACATGTTGAACTCAAATACCTGTACTTTCTACTTCTGACATGTTGAACTCAAATACCTGTACTTTCTACATCTTACATGTTGAACACAAATACCTGTACTTTCTACTTCTCTCATGTTGAACTCAAATACCTGTACTTTCTACTTCTTACATGTTGAACTCAAATACCTGTACTTTCTACTTCTTACATGTTGAACACAAATACCTGTACTTTCTACTTCTCTCATGTTGAACTCAAATACCTGTACTTTCTACTTCTCACATGTTGAACACAAATACCTGTACTTTCTACTTCTTACATGTTGAACTCAAATACCTGTACTTTCTACTTCTTACATGTTGAACTCAAATACCTGTACTTTCTACTTCTTACATGTTGAACCCAAATACCTGTACTTTCTACTTCTCACATGTTGAACTCAAATACCTGTACTTTCTACTTCTTACATGTTGAACCCAAATACCTGTACTTTCTACTTCTCACATGTTGAACTCTAATACCTGTACTTTCTACTTCTTACATGTTGAACCCAAATACCTGTACTTTCTACTTCTCACATGTTGAACTCAAATACCTGTACTTTCTACTTCTCTCATTTCCAAACAGCTGGTTCCTTTAGTCTGAATGTGTGTTGGTGCGTGGTCATTATTCTTTAGAGTCACTGCGTGCCTATTGGTTGGAACACGATCCGTGTATCCATCACTTCCTGGTCTTCTCTAAAGAAGAGGGACCAATGGAAACGTTGTCATGTTGCCGTTGTTCAGCATGGAAACATTCATTAGCTAACGATGACATTACTGTTCTATTAATATAAAGGGAGGTCAGGTTTTTACTCTTTAAAGCAGCTGCTAGCTATGGGTACTTTCTACTGAAGGACACTTCAAAGCCTCTTTACTTTGGCTTGAGTAAAGAAGTTTAGTCAGTACTTCTGCTTTTACCAGAGTATTTTTAAACACGAGTATCTGCACTTCTACTTGAGTACAGGATGTGTATACTTCTACTTGAGTACAGGATGTGTGTACTTCTACTTGAGTACAGGATGTGAGTACTTCTGCCATCTCTGGAACCAAGATAAGATTAGACTCCTTTCTTGTCACTGCTCAGAGTACTCACAAAGCATTCCCGATCACACATAACGGACAGTATAAGTATCACGATGAGTTTGAAATGTATCTATTAACAAGAACCGACACATTCCTGCCGACTGCAATAACTCTGTAAAACAAATCTCCTCTGGCTGGACGAGAACTCTGCTCCAACTGGACCTTTACATTTATATTCAATCTAATATTTAATAATCCATTCCTTGCACAATTAATGTATTTATAATATCCTGCTTTATATTTTGTTACTGTAAATTAGTATTTCCACATGTATATTTTTTACGGCTATTTTATTTCTATTTGAGATGTTTTGGATTGTTTATTTCTAGTCTTTTAACTTCTCTTATGCCTTGTCTCTTTATCTAATATATTATATCCCAATGACTTGTAGATAGACTCTCCTTGCACTATTTATATTCTATTGTATTTGTATTTACTTGCACTTGTAACGATGTTATCTGTTGTATCGTGCTGCTCTGTGGGAGGAGCCTGTGACCGAAGCCTTGATAACTTCTCTGTTGGTCGGCCACTGAAGTGCATCGCAGGGTGACGGGTCTTACTGAGGTCCAGCATGGAGGATGGGTACGAGTTGGCGCCATGATACGCCAGCAGGCTGATCTCTCGCTGTCTCTGCTGCTGCTGGACTCTCTGCTTGGCTCTTCGGTGTCGATACGCACAGCAGCAGCTGAACAGGATGAGGACCGTCCACAGCAGCCAGAACCCTGAGCACAAACACACCGACGTACTGAGTACAAGGAATACAAGTACTGTGGAAGTAAGAGAACATGTATGAATATCGCTATCAAACACTGATACAAGGATAAGGAATACAAATAATGCTGATTATAATAATAATAATAACTATCTCTAAATATAGAAGCGAGTTATTCTTTCATATATTTTTTGTATTATTGTTTCGTGTATTTATTGTGTTTCATTTCAATCGGTGAGGTTTCCCTGAATGTTAGATGTTGAGGGTTATTTTTCCAATGTGTGACTGTATGTTCTTTCTATGTTAAAAAACCCGATACATATAATGTTAACAAATAAAACCTACTCAGGAAAAACAAAAATTGAATATTGTTTTATATTTAAAAGCAAAAGCAGCAAATCTTTCAAAACATTTAAGAAGCTGGAACTATTACATATTTTTGAACAAAACAGTTATTAGCAAAAATGTTGCCAACTCGTTTCAGTTACTTAAATATAATGCTGGATGGTTCAATCAAAACCAAATAATAATATTTTAAAGGTTTTTTGTGGCAAAAACTGAATTTATAAAGTAAAGGTAAAGTACAAATATCTCAAATGTGTACTTAAGTACAGTACTTGAATACATTTAGTTAGTTACTTTCCATCACTGCAAATGAAACTACTAAACGTCCTCACGCTCAACATTAGCCTCCTTTAGCTTAGCGGTGGTGACGTGAAGTCATGTGACCGTGCTGTAGTTCCTTTATAGCCCAACATTAGCCACCTTTAGCTTAGCGGTGGTGACGTGAAGTCATGTGACCGTGCTGTAGTTCCTTAATAGCCCAACATTAGCTTTTTACTTTAATGTAGTTCCTTTACTTTACTTGAAACACAGTAAAACCCACTTACACCAGAGTTCGTAGTAGTAGGTGCAGCATCCGGTCTCCCCGCAGCAGTGTCCCGTCTCACACAGGTAGCCTCCATTAGCGTTAGCTCCGGGGCAGTACCGCGGTCTCCCCAGCAGGGGCAGGCTGCCACTAGAGTGGTACTCCATCGCACCCCCGCTCTGCCCGGAGCTAGCCCCGCGCCACCGCTGCACGCTCACCACTAGCCGCTAACAAGCCGTTAGCTTGCCAAACACTTCACTGTGGTCCAAGTCCCAACTACATTTTCCTTTCAAAATCTGAATTTGTTTTCTGAAGAGTGTTTGGTTTGGAACTGCTGCACTAGCTGTTATCTGATAACTGCAAGTATCTTAATAATTAAGATAATCTACATTTTTAAGAGCCTTTTTTTATTTTCACAGTGAAGGAGCTGCTACCCTGCCAGTTTTGTCAGATTTCAGAACACAAAGTAGAACCCCCTGCAAGCTAACAAGCTAAGCTAGTCTTTCCAGGCTCATTAGCATCAAAATGCTTCAATTAAAAGACTTTAAAGCTGCTGTAATCCACTTTAGAGGTCACCTCTCTGACTAAAACCCCTCTGATGTTTCACAGGTAGAAGTGCTGACTACTGCAACTAAATACTACAAGAACTGCAGCTGTAGTTTCCGAGCGAGACGGGATGACGGCCGATACGAGGTCCTGCACCGGAGAGAGAGAGAAAAGACAATAGTTTATTGACAGACAACAAGACAGCACGTCACACACACACTACTACAGGCCTGTTTGATATTCATCCCCGCAGAACTCAAACCACAACCCGACACAAAGCTGCCTCTCTATCCACAACACACACACACGCTTGTTTTTGTGTACTTCTGAGAACTGTTAACGACAGGGTGCAATCCAAGGACCCTGACCTTAAAGAGGGTCAAAAACAAATTCAAGTCCGACATAAAAAAAACACGTCCCTGTCCTTGTGTACTGAAGGTCCTCTCAGAAAGAAAGATCCTTTTTCTGGAATTCTTTAATTTATATTTATTAATTTGCATTTTAATTGCACACAGCTGTTTGTCAGGAAAAAGGTTTTAAATATTTTTTTAAATGTAAAGAAATATTCAAAGATTGGCATCATCTGCGTCCACATAGAGAGAATTACTCAACAAATAAATAACTCAAATACCTTTCTTATGTTCACCATTAAATCAGTTCTTTACACACAAATAATTACCCGTTTAAAAACATGTTATTTTTGAAAGCCAGTATTCACTAGTAAGGGAAACCCTGAACATTAAACCAACAAGAGGAACGACCCTCACTTTGCAGAGATGTCCTTAATCCCAAGGCTTCACACACACACACACACACACACACACACACACACACACACACACACACACACACACACACACACACACACACACACACACACACACACACACACACACACACACACACACACACACACACACACACTCAAATATATAACACTAATACCTCAAATATACATATAATAGAAATAACCGTACCTACAATATTCCTATTATAGCCCTTTGCATCTTAGTAGCTCATATGTAATGAATCGTTTTTAGGCTAAAATGACCAGGATTGAAAAACCCTTTACAAAGTATTATTTGATTAGTTTATCAACTATTATCTGAATGCACAGGTGGTTGCTGTGGTGTCGTTGATCCAACTTAAGAAAATATATCTAGTAAATTAGTGACATTAATTCATAATATTTAGAGATTTTTTGAGCAAATGTTTGGCTTTTATTTTACTAAATTAGCGAATTTTCCACTTTAATCTCTGAAGATATTTCCCTATTTCATTCTCGCTAATTAAGTTCCTAATCTTGGAGAATTTGTTTTTCATTTGAAAATGTGTTATTTCAACCTCAAAGAATATCCAAAAGTGAGTCGAAAACAGGCAAGAATTCGCCACTTTTCAGAAAATATCAGAGTTTATTTTTGTTACGACTTTAATAACGTTGGATTTTCCTTTTTTTACTCTCAAAGTAATCAACTTATAATGTTGAGGGAATGTGTTTTATTTCTGTAAATATCCACTTTTTCTTGTAAATTATGGCTTTAATACGGAGAAATGTCAGGTTTTTTTCTTGCAAATGTATTATTTTGTCACCTCAGACCATATTTTATTTTATGTTGAATTGGTTCATATTTTTAATACGTGTAATATTTTGTCATCTCAGATATAAATACATTATAGAATATTTTTTAATGTTTTTTTATCGTTGATTTACCATTTAAGTATACAAGAATATCCCTTTTTTTTTAATATAATCCTGATGAATTATAGATTTTATATCTGAAAATAATTCAATAAAATCACAACTATGTAGTTTTTTCTCATGATATTACAATGTGGCTCCAATTCTACTTCATTTGTTAACTCTCCATTGGCCCTAAGACGCCATCGCAGCAGTCAGATACACCAGTGGTATTTAATTATAGTAGGAAGTACGGTGCAATCCTAATAAGGACTGTTGTTGAATCCGGGCCCTAGCCCCCCTCAAACCCCCCAAAATACACGCGTCTGATAACAAAAAAAACACATATATGTACACTTCACATGTATAATAACACACATTATGATACAAATACACACATTGCAGCACCCGAGATGCAGTCTATTAACAGTGTGTACATGCACAACCTGCACACCGACCCTCCGGTGAAATCCCACCCCCTTTTTGGCAGCGATAATAAACAAAAACAACGCACCGCTGCACCGGGGTGTTGCGCGTCTGTGTGCCGGGCTGCGGTGCTCGGTGGTCGGCCTGGTGAGGGAGCAGGGGTCGGTGTTCAGTGCTCGGTGGTCGGCCTCCTCTCTCTCTCCTCTCGGTTCTCCTCTCTCTCTTTCTCTCTTTCTCCCTCCTCTCCCTCCGCCAGCCGCCATCAGCTCCAGCGGCTCGTGAAGCAAGCAAAGCCGCAGCACTCACTTCCGCCCTGGTGAGAGGGGGGGAATTCAAAATAAAAGCAGGATCGATGTGGAAGATGGGTGCTATTTCCCCCATACAAAACCTTCGATTTAGTTATGTGTATAGATGTAATACATATGCTTGAAAAACCCAACTAAATGCACTTTAATAATCTAAACAATGAAATAGACCAGAAGTTAATCTAAAATTATATAAAATACAGCATAGGTTCGTTTTTATACAAAGCATACAACTGATATATAAATATAGAAAAAATAATTAGCAGATTGCAAAGCTTTTATTTTGTAGGCCTGTACTCAAACCGGAAGAAGAGTGTGTACTTGTTTTGGTACTTTTGACAGCCCCGCCATTACAGCAGCAGCCGGTAACAGCAGCAGCGGTTTAGGGTCATCTGTGTGTGGAGAAACCAGGGGAGAAACACACTAAATAAACCACAAAACAATACAACATTTCCCATTGTATTCCAATGTTACATCCATTTTGTAAAAAAAACCATGTTTATTTAGCAAAATGTGACAAAAACACTCATGTATCTCCACATTCCTGCGTGGAAAGATCGACAAAAGGAAGACTTAGTGACACAGAGGCGTTTATTTTGACGTCCTGTCGGTTATAAATCGTAGTATTGATGATAATAAAGAAGAATGGGGATTATGGATTCTCATGGCGGACGCACTCGCTTCTGATTGGCCCGCGGGGACGAGCTGCGGGCCAATCAGAAGGCGCGCTGCGGGAGGCTGCCGCTCCTAGCAACAAGAGGGATTATTTATTTATTTTATTACAACAGCTGCTGTAATGCTGTAGATCTGGGTTTCAACACTTTTAACCCCCACATGTCATATTAACATAACTCACGAGGGATTGCCTTTAAATATAAGCCTTATTTTATACATATTTGTATTAATTTATATGTTGTCTACGGGATTGATGAGCCTGTAAGAGAGGGCTATGATGGATCCACTTATTATTCTTAGGGGAGAAGCGAGGATTTTAAATATTTGTTTTCATATTTTTAAATATAAAGTAAATATGAAATAGTGCTATGTCAATTAATACTTGACAAATGAACAATAAAGTAAGTTAAATTATATTTAAAATGAATGAGTAAAGAAAATAATACTTTCAAAAAAATAAATATTTAAATCATATTATTCATTGAAAAAAACCAGAAATAAGTAGTTAAACAAATAAACAAATAAGTAAATACAATTATTAATTAAATAATAAAGCAATTAAGAAAAATATTAATAAGTAATTCATTAAGTAATTCTAGCCCAGAATAAATGGAGGAAATTATTGTTTATTTGACTATTTAAGAAGAATATCCAATGCATAAGATACATATTTTTTAAATGTAGTTTATTTCTCAAATATTTGATTTAAATAAATACAAATAAATATATAAAATAATTTACAAGATTGTCACTTAATCTTTCTTTACATTAAATCCACTTAAATTAGATTTTTAATGACCATTTATTTATTCAAATGCAACCGTGTTTCTCAAATGTATAAAGCCATACCTGCTTAGTGTTATCATGTTCACACACACACACACGCACACACTTATAATATCTTGTGTGTGTGTGTGTGTGTGTGTGTGTGTGTGTGTACGTGTGTGTGTGAGACAGTATCATCTCCTGTAATCTCTTAATCCCCATCAGGGTCAATCTCTCCGTCTACACACACCTCACCTCTTCTGCGTGTATTACTCTCTCTCTCTTTGCAAACTATAAAGGATTTAACCAGCGTAACGTTTTAATATTCAGAGTTGAGTTTAGTCGAACCAAAACTTCAGGACTATTACTAGAACTCTTTCTCTTTGTCACCAGGAAGTCAGAGGAAAGGATACCTGCATGGCCAAAGTAGCTCCGTCAGTCCGGTCTCCAAACAGGTCGACATCGCCCGCCATCGCTCTCCAGGACGATCCAGGTGAAGACATGGAGAGGGACAGGTGAGAGGGCCAGCACTCAAAGGCTAACGAACGATCAATGCAAAAGATGATTGAATGAGTCCAACAATCCAGGGGGAACTTCAAGGGGACTTTCAGGAAGTTCTTGAGGTCCTTTAGGAGGTCTCAACGGTGCTTGATGAAGTTTAATGGGGTGTTGAGGCGGTTCTAAAGAGTCTTAAAGATGTTCTACTGGTCCTTTAAAATGTTTCTGCAGGTTTTAGGGTTCCTCTTAAGGATCGATGGTTTCTTTAGGAAGTTCTTGAGGTCCTTTAGTTTTAGGGTTCCTCTTAAGGATCGATGGTTTCTTTAGGAAGTTCTTGAGGTCCTTTAGGAGGTCTCAAAGTTGCTTGATGAAGTTTAATGGGGTGTTGAGGCGGTTCTAAAGAGTCTTAAAGATGTTCTACTGGTCCTTTAAAATGTTTCTGTAGGTTATAGGGGTCCTCTTAAGGATCGATGGTTTCTTTAGGAAGTTCTTGAGGTCCTTGTTGCTTGACAAGGTTTAATGTGGTTTTGAGGCAGTTCTAAAGACGCTAAGCTTCCTTAAGGATGTTATATAGTGCCTTTAAGATGTTCTAATGGTCCTTTAAAATGTTTTTGTAGTTTATAGGGGTCCTCTTAAGGATCGATGGTTTCTTTAGGAAGTTCTTGAGGTCCTTTAGTTTTAGGGTTCCTCTTAAGGATCGATGGTTTCTTTAGGAAGTTCTTGAGGTCCTTTAGTTTTAGGGTTCCTCTTAAGGATCGATGGTTTCTTTAGGAAGTTCTTGAGGTCCTTTAGGAGGTCTCAACGGTGCTTGATGAAGTTTAATGGGGTGTTGAGGTGGTTCTAAAGAGTCTTAAAGATGTTCTACTGGTCCTTTAAAATGTTGTTGTAGTTTATAGGGGTCCTCTTAAGGATCGATGGTTTCTTTAGGAAGTTCTTGAGGTCCTTTAGGAGGTCTCAACGGTGCTTGATGAAGTTTAATGGGGTGTTGAGGTGGTTCTAAAGAGTCTTAAAGATGTTCTACTGGTCCTTTAAAATGTTTCTGTAGGTTATAGGGTTCCTCTTAAGGATCGATGGTTTCTTTAGGAAGTTCTTGAGGTCCTTTAGGAGGTCTCAACGGTGCTTGATGAAGTTTAATGGGGTGTTGAGGTGGTTCTAAAGAGTCTTAAATATATTTTACTGGTCCTTTAAAATGTTTTTGTAGGTTTTAGGAGTCCTCTTAAGGATCGATGGTTTCTTTAGGAAGTCCTTGAGGTCCTTGTTGCTTGACAAGGTTTAATGTGGTTTTGAGGCAGTTCTAAAGACTCTAAGCCTCCTTAAGGATGTTATATAGTGCCTTAAAGATGTTCTAATGGTCCTTTAAAATGTTGTTCTCTTAAGGATCGATGGTTTCTTCAGGAAGTTCTTGAGGTCCTTTAGGAGGTCTCAACGGTGCTTGATGAAGTTTAATGGGGTGTTGTGGCGGTTCTAAAGAGTCTTAAAGATGTTCTAATGGTCCTTTAAAATGTTTCTGCAGGTTTTAGGGTTCCTCTTAAGGATCGATGGTTTCTTTAGGAAGTTCTAGAGGTCCTTTAGTTTTAGGGTTCCTCTTAAGGATCGATGGTTTCTTTAGGAAGTTCTTGAGGTCCTTTAGGTGGTCTCAAAGTTGCTTGATGAAGTTTAATGGGGTGTTGAGGCGGTTCTAAAGAGTCTTAAAGATGTTCTAATGGTCCTTTAAAATGTTGTTGTAGGTTTTAGGGTTCCTCTTAAGGATCGATGGTTTCTTTAGGAAGTTCTAGAGGTCCTTTAGGAGGTCTCAAAGTTGCTTGATGAAGTTTAATGGGGTGTTGAGGCGGTTCTAAAGAGTCTTAAAGATGTTCTAATGGTCCTTTAAAATGTTTTTGTAGTTCTAGGGGTCCTCTTAAGGATCGATGGTTTCTTTAGGAAGTTCTTGAGGTCCTTTAGTTTTAGGGTTCCTCTTAAGGATCGATGGTTTCTTTAGGAAGTTCTTGAGGTCCTTTAGTTTTAGGGTTCCTCTTAAGGATCGATGGTTTCTTTAGGAAGTTCTTGAGGTCCTTTAGTTTTAGGGTTCCTCTTAAGGATCGATGGTTTCTTTAGGAAGTTCTTGAGGTCCTTTAGGTGGTCTCAAAGTAGCTTGATGAAGTTTAATGGGGCGTTGAGGCGGTTCTAAAGAGTCTTAAAGATGTTCTAATGGTCCTTTAAAATGTTGTTGTAGGTTATAGGGTTCCTCTTAAGGATCGATGGTTTCTTTAGGAAGTTCTAGAGGTCCTTTAGGTGGTCTCAACGGTGCTTGATGAAGTTTAATGGGGTGTTGAGGCGGTTCTAAAGAGTCTTAAAGATGTTCTAATGGTCCTTTAAAATGTTTTTTTGTAGTTCTAGGGTTCCTCTTAAGGATCGATGGTTTCTTTAGGAAGTTCTAGAGGTCCTTTAGGAGGTCTCAAAGTTGCTTGATGAAGTTTAATGGGGTGTTGAGGCGGTTCTAAGAGTCTTAAAGATGTTCTAATGGTCCTTTAAAATGTTTTTGTAGTTCTAGGGGTCCTCTTAAGGATCGATGGTTTCTTTAGGAAGTTCTTGAGGTCCTTTAGTTTTAGGGTTCCTCTTAAGGATCGATGGTTTCTTTAGGAAGTTCTTGAGGTCCTTTAGTTTTAGGGTTCCTCTTAAGGATCGATGGTTTCTTTAGGAAGTTCTTGAGGTCCTTTAGTTTTAGGGTTCCTCTTAAGGATCGATGGTTTCTTTAGGAAGTTCTTGAGGTCCTTTAGTTTTAGGGTTCCTCTTAAGGATCGATGGTTTCTTTAGGAAGTTCTTGAGGTCCTTTAGGAGGTCTCAAAGTTGCTTGATGAAGTTTAATGGGGTGTTGAGGCAGTTCTAAAGAGTCTTAAAGATGTTCTAATGGTCCTTTAAAATGTTTCTGCAGGTTTTAGGATTCCTCTTAAGGATCGATGGTTTCTTTAGGAAGTTCTAGAGGTCCTTTAGTTTTAGGGTTCCTCTTAAGGATCGATGGTTTCTTTAGGAAGTTCTTGAGGTCCTTTAGTTTTAGGGTTCCTCTTAAGGATCGATGGTTTCTTTAGGAAGTTCTTGAGGTCCTTTAGGTGGTCTCAAAGTAGCTTGATGAAGTTTAATGGGGCGTTGAGGCGGTTCTAAAGAGTCTTAAAGATGTTCTAATGGTCCTTTAAAATGTTGTTGTAGGTTATAGGGTTCCTCTTAAGGATCGATGGTTTCTTTAGGAAGTTCTAGAGGTCCTTTAGGTGGTCTCAACGGTGCTTGATGAAGTTTAATGGGGTGTTGAGGCGGTTCTAAAGAGTCTTAAAGATGTTCTAATGGTCCTTTAAAATGTTTTTTGTAGTTCTAGGGTTCCTCTTAAGGATCGATGGTTTCTTTAGGAAGTTCTAGAGGTCCTTTAGGAGGTCTCAAAGTTGCTTGATGAAGTTTAATGGGGTGTTGAGGCGGTTCTAAAGAGTCTTAAAGATGTTCTAATGGTCCTTTAAAATGTTTTTGTAGTTCTAGGGGTCCTCTTAAGGATCGATGGTTTCTTTAGGAAGTTCTTGAGGTCCTTTAGTTTTAGGGTTCCTCTTAAGGATCGATGGTTTCTTTAGGAAGTTCTTGAGGTCCTTTAGTTTTAGGGTTCCTCTTAAGGATCGATGGTTTCTTTAGGAAGTTCTTGAGGTCCTTTAGTTTTAGGGTTCCTCTTAAGGATCGATGGTTTCTTTAGGAAGTTCTTGAGGTCCTTTAGTTTTAGGGTTCCTCTTAAGGATCGATGGTTTCTTTAGGAAGTTCTTGAGGTCCTTTAGGTGGTCTCAAAGTAGCTTGATGAAGTTTAATGGGGTGTTGAGGCGGTTCTAAAGAGTCTTAAAGATGTTCTAATGGTCCTTTAAAATTTTGTTGTAGGTTATAGGGTTCCTCTTAAGGATCGATGGTTTCTTTAGGAAGTTCTAGAGGTCCTTTAGGTGGTCTAAACGGTGCTTGATGAAGTTTAATGGGGTGTTGAGGCGGTTCTAAAGAGTCTTAAAGATGTTCTAATGGTCCTTTAAAATGTTGTTGTAGGTTTTAGGGGTCCTCTTAAGGATCGATGGTTTCTTTAGGAAGTTCTTGAGGTCCTTTAGGAGGTCTCAAAGTTGCTTGATGAAGTTTAATGGGATGTTGAGGCGGTTCTAAAGAGTCTTAAAGATGTTCTACTGGTCCTTTAAAATGTTTTTGTAGGTTTTTAGGGGTCCTCTTAAGGATCGATGGTTTCTTTAGGAAGTTCTAGAGGTCCTTTAGGAGGTCTCAACGGTGCTTGATGAAGTTTAATGGGATGTTGAGGCGGTTCTAAAGAGTCTTAAAGATGTTCTAATGGTCCTTTAAAATGTTTTTGTAGGTTTTAGGGTTCCTCTTAAGGATCGATGGTTTCTTTAGGAAGTTCTTGAGGTCCTTTAGTTTTAGGGGTCCTCTTAAGGATCGATGGTTTCTTTAGGAAGTTCTTGAGGTCCTTGTTGCTTGACAAGGTTTAATGTGGTTTTGAGGCAGTTCTAAAGACGCTAAGCTTCCTCAAGGATGTTATATAGTGCCTTTAAGATGTTCTAATGGTCCTTTAAAAAGGTTCCTGGTGTCCATGGGCAGGTTCAACCGATACGCAAGAAGGTCCATTTCTTGAGTTACTTCAAGAGATTTCACGGGTCCTGGTTTTTCTCAAGGATCTAGGAGTCTGTAAAGAGATCTAAGGGCCCTATGAAGATCCTTTAAAAATATATTAGGGATCCTTTTGAGAGTTCCCAACTAGAACTGACGATCTTGTTAAACCAGTCCTGTCGTCGTTTCAGAACCGATCAACAAGCCGGACCAGGAGTTCTGTTTAACGCCAACAACAGCAACAACAACGAAGAAGAAGAAGAGTATGTTTTTTCTTCAGCACGCAGAACATCAACATAATTACTCACACGGTGTTTTCTGATGGATTCGCTTTTGTCTTCTAGGAAGGAAAAGCCAAAGAAGAAGAAAGACAAGAAGGAGAGGAAGGAGAAGAAGGAGAAGAAGGAGTACGTTAAAAGCTTTCTGAGGCCTTACCGCATGGGTGTCAAACTCAAGGCCCGGGGGCCACATTCGGCCCGCGACTTCATTTTCTGTGGCCCCACAAGAGTTTGCAAAGAATATAATATGTTTATTATACGGTTACATGCTACAGAAGCACGTTGCCCATAAACTACATGTCCCACAATGCATCTCAAATATTACTTTTTTCTCAGAATTTGCCTTTTTTCTTCAAAATATGCATTTTTTCATAGAATTCCTTTTTCTCAGAATTAGATTTTTATTTCAAAATGTCACTTCTATTTATTTTTCTCCAGAATTTGGCTTTTCTTTTTAAATCATTTTGGGACATACGCACTGAAGAGACTCGCCCTATACTTCTGCTTTCAGACGTAGTTAATTATGAAGTTATTGCCCTATCCGATGATAATCCAATGCAGAGGCAATGATGTAATATAATACATTATTTTATATATATGATATATTTATATATGTATTTTTATATTGTCTTAAAGTTACAACCGGCCCTTTGAGTGCAACCATAATGCTGATGTGGCCCGCGATGAAATTGAGTTTGACACCCCTGCCTTACCGGATACAAAACCCACCGAGATAACTACATTATGAGTTTCCCTTAATGCGACGTTGGTCTTTCTTCTCAGGAAGGAGAAGCAGGAGAAAAAGGAGAGGAAGGAGAACAAGCTAAAGGAGAAAGAGGAAAAGGAGAAGGAGAAGAAGGAGAAAGAGGAAAAGGAGAAAGAGAAGAAGGCCAAAGACGAGGCGTAGGTTTGGTTGTTTATTATCCACCGAATCTCAAAATACGAGGCTTTGATTTTTCTGAAAAGTTATTCTGATCATTCATATATGTTTCAGTCCTAAAGAGCTCACAGTCATCGACCCGGCGAGTAACCTCTACTACCACTGGCTGGGTCTCATCACCATCCCTGTCATGTACAACTGGACCTTGATCATAGCCAGGTAACACACACACACACACACACACACACACACACTGATTTTACCATGTTTAAAAGTGACTAACCCAACGTTGTGTGTTTCAGGGCGTGCTTAGAGGAGCTACAGTCTGATTATTTGTATTTTTGGTTCTTCGTGGATTTTCTATGCGACCTCCTGTACATCGCTGACATGATATTCAGAACAAGGACCGGTCAGATCACACACACACACACACACACACACACACACACACACACATACTGAAATATGACACTAAACTTTGATACGACATGTTCCTGCAGGTTACCTGGAGCAGGGTCTGCTGGTGAAGGACGTTCCGAAGTTGCGTGAGCGCTACTTGGTTAGCTTACAGTACAAACTAGACATGGTCTCCATGATCCCCACCGACCTCCTGTACTTCGTCTTTGGACTGAGATACCCTGAGATACGCCTCAACAAGCTGTTACGATTCAACAGGTACACACAACATTGGTAGTTGGTTGGTAGGTTGGTTGGTTGGTTGGTAGGTAAGTTAGTGTGTTGGTTGGATAATATTGTAGAAGTAGAGTAGAAGTTTAAGTAAAAGGCAGCATAAAAGTACATGTTTTTCTTTGTTTCAGGATGCTAGAGTTCTTCCAGAGGACGGAGACAAGGACTAACTACCCAAACGCTCTCCGAATCTTCAACCTCGTCATGTACATCGTCATCATCATCCACTGGAACGCCTGCCTCTACTACTCCTTCTCCAAAGCTATCGGTACGGTTTGAATCTCCAGTGGTTGTTGGATTGGTGTTGTTCATATAGAAACATCTGACTCATCCTCTCTTTTCCTTCAGGTTTCGGGGCCGACAGATTTGTGTATCCCGACACGGCAAATCCAGAGTTTGGTCGTCTGATCAGGAAGTACGCGTACAGTATGTACTGGTCCACGCTGACGCTCACCACCATAGGAGAGACCCCGCCCCCTGTAGAGAACTCGGAGTACTTTTTCGTCGTCACTGACTTCCTGGTAAATGTGGCCTAAAGGGTTCAACGGACCACCACGTTCGTGTCCCAGGGTTGGAGAGATATCTTGATATTCTGATGGATGAACTTGTTGTTTTATTGTCCTCCAGGTGGGTGTGTTGATCTTTGCCACCATCGTCGGTAACGTTGGTTCGATGATCACCAACATGAACGCTGCCAGAGCCAACTTCCAGGCTCGCATCGACGCAATCAAACAGTACATGACCTTCAGAAAGGTTAGTATGCAAGTTGGTTTGTTGGGTAGTTGGATGGATGGATGGATGGATGGATGGATGATGGGATGGATGGATGGATGGATGGATGGATAGATGGATGGATGGATGGATGGATGGATGATGGGATGGATGGATGGATGGATGGATGGATGGATGGATGATGGGATGGATGGATGGATGGATGGTTGGATGGCTGGATGGATGGCTGGATGGATGGATGGATGGCTGGCTGGATGGATGGATGGATGGATAGATGGATGGATGGATGGATGATGGGATGGATGGATGGATGGATGGATGGATGGATGGATGATGGGATGGATGGATGGATGGATGGATGGATGGATGGATGGATGGATGATGGGATGGATGGATGGATGGATGGTTGGATGGCTGGATGGATGGCTGGATGGATGGATGGATGGCTGGCTGGATGGATGGATGGATGATGGGATGGATGGATGGATGGATGGATGGTTGGATGGCTGGATGGATGGCTGGATGGATGGATGGATGGCTGGCTGGATGGATGGAGGATGGATGGATGATGGATGGCTGGATGGATGGATGGATGGCTGGCTGGATGGATGGAGAGATGGATGGATGGATGGATGGATGGCTGGCTGGTTAATTGGTTGGTTGGTAAGTTTGGGTCTCATCTTTGACTTGTCTTCCAGGTAACTAAGGACCTGGAGAAGCGAGTGATCAAATGGTTTGATTTCCTGTGGACCAATAAGAAAGCAGTGGATGAGAGGGAGGTGTTGAAGTACCTGCCAGACAAACTGAGAGCTGAAATCGCCATCAACGTCCACCTGGACACCCTGAAGAAGGTGTGCACATCAAACAGCACCTTAAAAACCCTCTAAGTATCAAAAAACATAATCTTCTCGTGTTTCTTTGGTCAGGTTCGTATCTTTGCGGACTGCGAGGCAGGTCTGCTGGTGGAGCTGGTGCTGAAGCTGCAGCCTCAGGTCTACAGTCCCGGAGATTACATCTGTAAGAAGGGCGACATCGGCAGGGAGATGTACATCATCAAGGAGGGGAAGCTGGCTGTGGTCGCTGACGACGGCATCAAGCAGTTTGTGGTTCTGAGCGATGGGAGCTACTTCGGAGAGATCAGCATCCTGGCTATTAAAGGTAAGAGAGTAGTGGTTTACCTGTACCGAGGTTAGGGGAAAGTGAGAGGAAGACATTTGCCTTTCCCCCCAAATCTCTTACTTTATTCTCAACATTTTGGTCATGTTCTTCACCTAACAATTGTATTCCCACCATGAAGATGATATCCTCAAAAGATCGACTTTATTCAAACTTTTGACTTTATTCTCAGCTAATAAAATGTAAATAAACATGCAAGAGGACAGCATCTCGTTTATTGTAGTTGTATTTATTGTCTTTAGCACATTAGCTACAGTCAATTTATTGAACATGTCAGAAACAAAACAAATATATAACAATAATATATATATATTCTCCTTTTTTTCTTTTTTCACTCAGATTAATAATTATAACAAAGTACCAAAAAAAAAAAAAAAATAATAATAATAATAATTTTCAGATAGTCTCTGTTCATGTCAACAGGGGCAAGAAGAAGCTTATAACACTTTTCTGGTCCTCCCCCCTCTAACATATATGTTTCTTATAAAACATTAGGTCATCGTCATCAGCGACATGTTTGTCTTGTTAATCTTTTCTTTTTTTTTTTTACAAAACAATCAGAAAGAAATTACTTTTTACAAATACAAGAAATAACAACAAATGAGATTTTACAGGTCCTGTTCATAACCATTAATGATTTGACTCCTAAATAATACTTTCATTTTAAATAGACTTGTACAATATTTCAGTGCATCGTTACAGTTATTCCACAGACTAACACCTTTTGATGAGATGCAATGAAGTTTGGCATTTGTTTGTATTTGTTCTAATTTGACATTGTATATTAGATATATAGATCGTCTTTATTCCCGAGTGTTGTTCTTCCACAGGCAGTAAGGCAGGAAATCGTAGGACGGCGAACATCCGGAGCATCGGGTACTCTGACCTCTTCTGCCTCTCCAAAGACGACCTGATGGAGGCGCTAACAGAGTACCCCCGATGCTAAAGCTCTCCTGGAGGAGAAGGGACGGCAGATCCTGATGAAGGACGGGCTGCTGGACCTGGAGGTAATCCTATCGTGCAAAATGCACTTTTTTGTATGTCTTTTATACATAAACATTGTTGATGTCTTTTATACATAAACATTGTTGATGTATTTTATATATAAATACCCCCGGTGTGTCAGGAGACTCACAAAGTGAAAGTAAAGCCCTCTCTCTTTTCCTCCGTACCCACATCTCTAAAAACGGGGGAACGACGGAGCTGATCCAGATTTGCTGCCGATATCAATCAATGTTTATTTATATAGCCCAATATCACAAATGTTACATTTGTCTCAGTGGACTTGGACTGGATATGAAGTTATATTGGAAATGTGGGCGGGCTTTACACCCACGGGCCAATCAGAAACTCTTTTTTAAAGCTTTAGACCCAGAATCAGCACTTCTCTAACAGGGCTGAAATAGAGGGATATGAGGGTTGTCTAAAATGCATGATCTGTTCATAGACATATTTTTTATATATCGAGACCTATAATATAAGCCTACAAATAGTTTAATAGGAGACCTTTAAAGGATTCAACGGACTACCAAGTTTGTGTCCCAGGGTTGGAGAGATATTTTGATATTTTGATGGATGAACTTGTTGCTTTATTGTCCTCCAGGTGGGTGTGTTGATCTTTGCCACCATCGTCGGTTAGTTCGATGATCACCAACATGAACAATTATATATATATATGTGAGACCCATAATATATGCCAAAAAATAGCATGATAGGAGAGCTTTAAAAAAATAAAATCACAAAGGTGTAATACCTGTTGTTGTCCTGCAGGTGGCGGCACAGGGTCCGGACCCCAAGGAGATGGAGGAGAAGGTGGAGAGGATGACCGACCTCGCTGGACGCCCTGCAGACTCGATACGCTCGACTGTTAGCCGAACACGAAGCCACGCAGAGCAAACTGAAGCACCGAGTCCACCGCCTGGAGAGCAAGCTGGTGACAACCGAGAGAACCACAGAAGAAGAAGGAGCTGGAACCGCCTAAAGAACCGAAGAAGAAACTCAAATGTTCCAAAAGAAATTAGATGTATATTTTGTGTAAGAGAGTCATTAAAGCCACAAATTAGAAAGCAATTCATTCTGGAAGCACTGCGCTGAAATAAATATTTTTAAAGTAAAACGCAAAAAGGCTTCTTTTATTCCAAATCATCAAAAAAACAAAATGCATTGTTTATTATTAGATAAAATAATAAGGTACGGGAGAAATCACAAGTTAGCATCAAAGAAATAAGAATAGTGAAATGTTTAGCTGCAAAATTAAAGCTATGAAAAACTACTTTTATTAATTTACTATGTTTAATTCATTAAGTATTTCTAATTTAAATAACTGCTTGCAATTTATCCATCAATTTTTTTTAATGTGTATATATACTAGGAGTTTTTATAATTTAACGTTTTTATTTTAATACCTTTAATAACTATTTTTAAAACTTTAATTTAATTGTATTTATATATTTATTTAATTGTATATATTTTATCACCACAATTATTTTTAAATACAAATATAACATTTACTGCATTTAATTAATGAGCTGTAAAATACAACGCTTTTTTCTTAATTTTTATAGTTTGTGATAAATATTTTACTGTCAATTTAAAAAATATAAAAAATGTGAGTAAAAATAAATAATATTCTTCTATTTTCAGTCCAGAATTTGAATGAAACGTCCAGCTGTTGTCGTTGACACGTCGCACTGCTGCGCCTCTCAATGCTTTCTGGGAGTTGTAGTTCTAATCCCCTCAAAACCCAAATCAGCCACCTTCAGACGCATTCGTATCAAAGACTACAATTACCGGCATGCACCGCGGCGGCTCTGCGCATGACAACCAGGCAACAGACTCCACTGCTGCAGCTTCACACTACTGAGGTTTGTTTCACACATAAAAGCTTTTAAAATTACTTTCCTCTATGAACTTAATTATAAAACTTATACTAACACCAACTGAGGTGATGTTTTGTATTCTAATAAGTGTTACTGACCGGATGTGACGTCTGTTCACGCCTCTTTTGTACTGCTAATGTAATGACAGTTAGCTTACAGGAGCTAACAGCTAGCTCTGCAGATATCGCTTATTTCTGCCTGAAAAAGGGTTAAAAGTGAAGGTCGTGTGTTAAATTATCACGCGCATAACACGGCTGTGTGTTACTGCGTGATGCTGTGAGCTGCTACATCAGCATTAAAGCCTCAAAGGGACCTTTTGAAGCGTGTGTTAAAGGGTTACAATCATGCTGTCCATGCACAGATCTGTATACAGTGTGGCTCAGAGTCCATATATGAGCAGGCAGCAGGCTGCAGGGTGCAACCCGATCATCTCCAGGCTGCTGTGGGACGACACCGAGCCGAAAAGAAACATGTTTCTACTTAATGCTATCTTTCTGTTCTCCATCTTTACAAAGTGGAAGTACAGTTTGTGCTAGTTCCACACACACCAATATAAATAACTCCGTGCCGTCTGTTTTGCGTCAATCAGCAGTAATTGTATATTTCCAGGCATATGAAGAGAGAGGGACATTTCAAACACAAAGCGGATGATTTAGTGATCTGGTGCAATAACAAACATGTTTACCTGCAACTCCATTCATAAATCTGCATGTT